>JABSTT010003420.1:0-27781 GCA_013339685.2 Hyalomma asiaticum | reverse complement strand
GGGGATGCTTGGACAGTGGTCGCGGCAGTGACACAGGCGGACCCCGGACGGCCTGGACCTTTAGGAAGCCCTGTGGCGTTCCAGTGTACATGTACACACGACGTTGTGAGCGCCTGCACGCGCAAGGAGGAAGCTGGCGGTGGTTCGGAAGGCAGTTCTTCCGAAATTGGCGGACGAGCCGATGTGGTAGCCCATTCCCAATTCTCCATACCGCGGAGAGACAAAGCGTCCACCCCGCTTGCCTGAATGGAGGCCGCCCTTTTGTGCGTGAGCACGCGGTGATAGCTGCATATCGGTTGTTCTGTAGACCGCACCGCGTGCATCATCACGACGACCTGGGGTGGCTCCACTGATCGTGGCGGCGGCATGAGACGAGCCGGTGTTGACAGCCATGGAGACGCGCGAGCCTTTTGTTGTTCGGCGTCGGAAGCGCCGCTTTGTGGTCACTGGGTTGTGGACCACGCGTGCCGCGGAATGGCTTTTGTTCAAGCGTCCCTTCCTCGCACGCCGTGGGGTAGCACGCGTCTAAGAAAGTCGGTGCAGCTCGGCTTGTTTGACGAAATAGCCAGAAGCGGACGCGCGGATGGGCTAACGTTCCCATGGGAAGGTTTCCTTCGCACAATAGAGCATTTTAGTTTGGCGTGTTTACGGCACGCTCCGCTCCGAGTGGCCCCGATAAGGCGCAGCGGAGCGGGAGAAGACTGTCGCGTTTTAGTTACACGTTTTGTATAGCGGAACGTGGCCTTAGAGATCGCAGCGCCCTCGGGCTGAATGCGGCGTAGTGAAACAAAACTAAAATCACTTTTTGTCAATTTCACTCAGGAAAACAAATAAATATGAGTTACTTCTTTATAAACAAATAGGTATGTGCTTGAATAACGCGTTATTGGTGCATTTTACCGTGTGAAGAATAAAGGGTTGGCTTGGTGATAGCCATCGAATGCTATCCGGATCCAGTCCAAGCTTTGTTGACATTTGCCTATGTGCTGGAGACGTTTTCGTGATTTATTTATCCCAGGCTTGGGGGCCGTGGGCCGTTGTATCGGTCTGCACTAGCCACATCGCGGGTCAGGCGCAAATTCTCGTCGATGCGAAATCGTTTTTCGGGGCCTGCAATGTGCGCTGGACGATGACGCCGATCCGGCCGCGGTGCAAGGCATGCCACTCGTGGGGGCAGCCATGTTGGATATGAGCGCGCGCGCGTAGTGACGCTCAGCGCTCCGCTAAACCGGCTCGTAAGCGGAGCCCACCCCCCGCTCCGGTAGCCCGCTTGCCTCCGTACCGGAGAGCGCATGCGCAGTTGCACTCGCGCTCCGCTTAGGCCCTGAGCGGAGCGTAAACACGCCAAGCTAAAATGCTCTATTAACTCCTTCGGGTTCCGAGTCTTTTGAGCGCCGTTCGCTTCCTGTAACTGCGCCTGATCAGACGCGACACGTGCGCATGTAACGCGTTTCACGTGCGCCATATCTTTACCATCGCCCTTCGGCCTTGGGTGGCGTGGTTTGCTTTTATGTATGTGTTGTTTAGTGCTGATGTATGTGCTTTTTTTATTATTGTACAAACATGCCCCTCTCACCGTCAACAGACTGGGTGGTGATTTCACCAATTGGACCGCCCCAATTGAGGAGGCGGGACAAAAGGTGGAATCGCTGCCCAATGCCAGAGCGAAGTGAAGATCATTCGCCGGCTGAGACGGTGAGGCGGAGCGGTTGTGTTAGTAAAGATGGCTCCGCCATGGGACGGGGCAGGCTGAACGGGTGGAAAAAGTGCTACGCACTGCCGGCTACGCCGGAGTAGGGTCGCCCTACGTATAGTTCAGCTTCAACTTTATTTTTATGTACCAGTCAGCTATCTGTATTTCCTTTCGTATACTATACTGTAAATACAGTTTTCATTTCCTTTTGTTTAAATTGAAGTCTCTGAGCCTCCTCTTCAACTGCTACACGTTTGCCCGCGAGCCTATCGCCGCCATACCAGCGGCAGCCAGCTCCTTCCCAACTCGCCCATACCGTCTCGGACGGTGCGTTTAGGACGCCGAGCGGGGAGCTGGAATCCCGGAGAAGAACCTTCGGACCACGGTCACAACTTTACTCCAGAAATCAATCACCTGGTGACTAATTGTGTGAACATGTGAGGTGCTTCGCTGATTACCGTTACAAGCGAGACACAGTGTCTCGCTAAGCATAAAAAGATTTTGCTAAGACCAATTTTAATTTTGTTTGTGCAATCCAGTTTGAGGGTAGAATAATAGAAATGGGAAGTCGCTTGCTCATGTGCCTAAATATCCGAACTCGAAGGCTACATTTAATTAAGTCTAATTATATTAATCTCCTCATCGACCCGCTACCCTTGGCACATAAGTTGCTCCGCGATGTCACAGACACTGGACTGAGTTGGAATGGTTTTTTAATTGTACCACATCGAAAGCAGAATTAAAGGTCCTAAAATTCCTTTCGTCGCGCACATGGCGAGCGCGTGTTCTCGCTTCCCTTTTTTTTTCTTTACAAAGGGAGGGGGGGGGGGGGGGGCATGTGCACTTCTCGCGGATGACATTTAGTATAAGCCTTAACAACAAAGCAGAATTATTTAGCCTCCTGAACACATACAATTTGCCCCCTTTTGTATACAGACCTCCGGTATGTACAACTGTTTTAGTGGTCTCAAAACGATCATATAACTATGAATTTGACCGAGACCGGTCAAATTCATACCGGTCTCGGTCAAATACCTGACCGAGACTTGGTTGACGAGTCAAGTTACAAACTCCGAGTTATTCAACTGTAATAAAAAGTATAATGTTTACCGTACCGACCGCGCTAAGGGAGTAGGTGGTGGCGTATTAATTGCTGTTAATGAATCTTTAGTCTGTTTTCCTGTGGCTATCACATGTGATATTGAATGTGTATGGTGCTGTGTTTCTGTCAATTATAAAAAGGTTGTGATTGGTTGTTGTTACAGAGCACCATCATGTGCCGTGACTTTTTCTGACAGCGTGTACGATTGTTTAAGTCAAATAAGTACTCGTTTCCCTGATGCACCAATTCTTCTAGTGGGAGATTTTAATTTTCCAAACATTTCATGGTCAGGCACGTGTCCTTTAATAAATCCAACTTCCGCAGAATCGAAACGTTTTGTCGACATATGCGCAGACTTTAGCCTACTCCAAGTTGTTACTTCGCCTACACGCGTAACGGACACCACATCATCCCTGTTAGATCTCGTTTTAACGTCATCATCCGATATCCTATCCCAGGTTACACACTCGCCCGGTCTGAGCGATCATGACGTCTTGCATTTTACGATTAGCCTCTCAATTTCCCTGTCCCATAACAGGGTTAAACATGTTTTGCTTCTACATAAACTTAGCGCTTTAAAAATTGACCCTGGAGTACTTGGCTGGATTCAATCTTTCCTTTCTTTCCGTTCTCAATTTGTTGTAGCTAATGACTCCACATCTAACACGGCTCCAGTTGAATCAGGTGTTCCTCAAGGGTCTGTTCTGGGTCCTCTTTTATTTTTAATATATATTAATGATATACCAGACAACATTTCCTCAAAAATTTGCTTATTCGCGGATAACTGCGTTATATATCGCAAAATTAATGATGTCTCTGACATAGCAATCCTTCAATCCGACTTAAACAACATACATAAGTGGTGTCTCACTTGGTGCATGGAGCTCAACATTAATAAATGTAAATCGATGCGCATTTCTCGTTCTAATACAACCTGCTCTACCTACGCACTAAATAACTGCCCCCTCCAATCTATCACAAGCTACCGTTATCTAGGCGTTCATATAGCGAACGACCTCTCTTGGAAGCAGCACATACAATACATAACGTCAAAAGCTAACCGCTCATTAGGATACTTGAAAAGAAATTTTTCTCTAGCACCTACGCCGTTGAAACGACTGCTATATATAACCTACGTCCGCCCCAAACTGGAATACGCCTCATGCATTTGGGATCCTCATCAAGTCACATTAATTAACGAAATTGAATCGGTTCAAAATCGCGCTGTACGTTTCATCCTCGCTAATTATCACCGCACTGCTAGCGTTACATTAATGAAGAGTACGCTCCTTATCCCATTACTCTCTCTTCGCAGAAAGGAATCGCGCATTTCATTATTTCATAAAATATATTACCACAACCCAATTCTTCGTTCACTCTGGATCCACCCGGCACCGTACCATTCAGCTCGCCATGATCACATGCATAAAGTAAATGTACCTCGTCACAACACCATAGCATGTTCACAATCATTCCTTCCTAAGACCTCAATCGATTGGAATAACCTACCTGCATCATTGGTAACAATCACTGACCCCACTCGTTTTAAGAATGCACTAACAGTAAACTTGAAATCGTGAATTATTCCAACGGGTATAACTATTATTGGTATTGATTGGCTGTTTTCTTTTTGTTCTTGTTTTCTTTTTGTTTTGCTTTTGTTTTTGCTTTTGTTTGTTTTTGTTTTGTTTTCTTTTTTGTTTTTTTTTGTTTTTTGATTTCCCATGTCTGTTAATACAGTGTATTCTTTGCGTGTAATATTTACTATTATGTAGCGTCATTATCTTTTCTGTAATGTGTTTACATAATCCTGTGCTTACTTTCCTGCATTTATTTCTCTTCAACTGTTTTCCGCCCCTCCCCTCTATAATGTACTAATGTACCCTGAGGGTATCACAAATAAATAAATAAATAAATAAATAAATACCAGCTCCGACTAGTCAGAGTCGGACCACGTGAACACAAAGCCGTCGACCATCAAGAAGGTTTCCTAGAAGTAGTATTACACCGACTTCGGATACGCGACAGACAACTCGCATTCAATCACCTACTCAGAAGGAAACCACACCAAATATGGTTTAAATGTCAAGGAACACTTACACTACTATAAATTGTAATCACATTCCACTACGTAAAAGGATAGACAAAAACACTCTATACGTACAGTGCTACGTAGCACTGACACCCCACTCTCATTTTCAGAGACGATTCACGTGTACCTCTTACAAATATAACGAACTTATAACGAAATACAAATATAACGAAATGTAACGGACTGGCTGACTACTTCGTCGATCACAGTGACAAATGGCTCGCACATCGGGTGACGGCACAATACAGACAGAAAATACATGCGTGATTGACTTGCATGTATCATTCGTCCGTGTTGTCCTGTCATCCGATGGGACTGCCATTTCTCAAAATATAGCGAATACTTTTACATAGCTACCTTCCTAAACGTACTTAGAATAGTTAAGTTTTTTCTGACCCCTACCACTGTCTTTCTGACTCCCTGTGTTTAGTGCGGCGAATACAAAGTTGACCTTGTGCCAATAAACACAACTTATTCTCACTCTGGGTACACATACAGAAGGATGAAGCTCAAAATCGTTTTTGAATATGGGCAGGTTCAGTTTTTCGGCTAAACTTGCAAAGCGACAGATGAAATCTGTCTACTCGCGTGGCAGTGCATCATCTGTCGGTGTCGTATAAACCAGTCGCGAACGATGCGCGGACGACAGAAACGCGACGAGCGTTACATTTGCCATTGTCACAGAGTAGACAAGAATTTCCCACCTTCCTCCTGTGCCCGGATAGACAACTTGGAAACGCATCCTTCGTCAGTAAACCAAACTGCCCCTCGTCATACAATACGCCACACGGTAACGTACCGTGACATTTCTACGGCGGCTGAATTCTCTGTTTTTCAATAAAGAGTTTTCTCTACCTCTCTCTGTCACACCGAGAACACTTCAAAGAGCAACACACACACCTAAGCCACTACACAGCAGCATAATGTTCTGCTACTCTTCATCGGAAATTTAAAACCACTTGGCTGTTCCGTCATTGGTTTAAAGATTGTGGACAATGCCTGTGTTTGTTTCCCGCGCTCTGCGTTTATATATATATATATATATATATATATATATATATATATATATATATATATATATATATATATATATATATATATATATATATATATTCAGTAAATATGTCTGCGGATCCAGACGAATATGAGCAGTGAAGAAACGGGCGAACGTGCGAGAACTTTTTACTTTCCAACGTTTCGGCCGGACCACCGGCCGTAACGTTGGAAAGTAAAAAGTTCTCGCACGTTCGCCCGTTTCTTCACTGCTTATATATTATATATATATATATATATATATATATATATATATATATATATATATATATATATATATATATATCTATATATATATATATATATATATATATATATATATATATATATATGTATATATACACATATGTATATATACATGTATACACATATGTATATAGACATGTATATACACATATGTATATATACATGTATACACATATGTATATATACATATATATATATATATATATATATATATATATATATATACACGGGGCGCGTGTGGGTGTACGTCCTTTTAATTTTTAACGGCATGCTTCTGGGCGTTGCTATACCACAGAATATACTGCAGAGCCACCACTCCCTTCTGTTCACCAACAGAATGTTCCCTTTCCGGGGATTTAGGCATGTTCAAGTATTTTTCGGCATAGAGCCCACGTTTGCACAAAAGCCACGTTGAGCTTAAGTTCGTTAAACGCGCACTCCGCATACCGCCAATCACATCAGACGTTCGAATGGGGCGTTGGCCCCAAACTGCACTTTTTTCGCGCTCAGAAGGAAACGTTCTTCGCTTACGAGCATGGTTACCGCATTGAAGGCGCACACGACAAGGTGTGCGAGGAGGACTACTCACAGAAGACATACGAGGCAGAATACGTAGAGCTCCATGGCGGCGATACAACGGACTTGCCGAGGCAACCAACGGACGCGGCTCTTCAACCGGACGACGGCGCTGTCTCGAATTTACACCGGCGCCAACGGACGGTCTAGAATTCCAGTGCCCACGTGCGCGGCCCCACCGGCGCTTCGAACGAAACTCGACGTCGGCTTAATCTCCTCCCAAACACCGACTAGAGGTTCACGCGGCACGTTTTGGCCGATGTCCGTCGATTTCCCCGAGCACTCCGGCACCAATTCTAAAGGCTGCACGCAGTCACACACAGCGGACACAAACACTACGTGCAGCAACAACGCATCGAGACCACAGCGGAGACAATGACGCTAGCCGGGACGGCCCGGCAAAGTCGATTGGGCTTTTAAAAAAAACTCGGCGAAAGAGCCGTTGAACGACGCGCAGCGCCTCTAAAACGACGGCGCCATTTTTACATCGAGGCGTTGCCGCCGTTGCCGCGCCACTTGTTTCTGGTTCGCCCGCTTCGTTTCTTTGTTTTTCTTGTTTCCCCGACGCGCACCGTCCGTTTCGTTTGTTTGTGTTTCGCCTTAACCTGCCGCCGCCGTTTGTTTGTTTGTGGCGAGGCGTGGCAGCCGGCGAGTTTTGCTGCAGGTGGCGTCGGCGGCGTGTTTCCGGTAGCAGACGACGCGCCAGACGCTGAATTATTATTACCTTTTGCTTTCTGTCTCCATGCATTGGATTTTGTTTTGCTCGCTTTCGCCTACCTCGCGCTTTCACCCTTGGAGTACGGCAGGTGTTCTTGAAATCTTTACGGAGAACATAACGACCCCCGCCCCGATACTTCAGGACAGTGTTGCAACAAGTGCTTGAATCGTGTATGTATGTATGTATGTATGTATGTATGTATGTATGTATGTATGTATGTATGTATGTATGTATGTATGTATGTATGTATGTATGTACGTACGTGTGCACACTGTTAAAATGTATTTTAAATAAGATTTACCAACGTCAGATTTCCTGGGTTTCAGAAAGTTTAAACTTGGTTGGTCAAATAATGTAGTTTTCCTGTTTCTTTCAGTCGACAAGCGGCTTCCGTGAAAACCACAGCCTCTTCGTAAAACTACAGAAAATTAATAAATTCACATGTAGAAATACCGTTATGGGGCTGTTAAAGCGCTCTACACTCAATCAATTTGCCTAAAATGTTGCTGTAGTGTCATAACAAATGTCCCCAAGCGTGGTTCTAGCTTAGGTCCAGCTAAAAATATTCTCTACGCAGTATATGATAAACAGTTCAGTGGCAAGCGTTTAACAAGTCTTATCAAATCCCTTTGCTTTAGGCGAGAAAAAAGTTTTGAAGTCGTCTCCTCGAACTCACAGGGCATTGATCCGTGCTGCCACTTCATTGAGCACATACAGGAGCCTCGGTTGGCGCTTCATGTTTGTAAACACATATCACCTTGCCATAAGCTGCGCAATTTTCCAACGCTGCTACTATGTTGGGAACATTATTTCCCTGATTTGCGTGCTACAGTCGATAAAAATTCTCCATTGTGGGGGAGATGCGCTGGAACTGATGCGAGCTGTCACTGATTGATACGTCGATTCTGCGCCAGGCAGTTGCGGCTGAAGAGAGGTCTGTTTTAGCCAGTGCTGTATACTATGCATTCTATTCTCTCCAATTTCCAGTGGCTTTGGGGGCCGTTTCATTGACAAGGCACATGTTCTGTAAGCTTGGACGTACCTTGATGCTTTTTGAATGAATAAATGTACTACTTTACTGCACATATATCTTCTGCAGGCTACGCACAAACTGATCGTCCCATAGTCAAAGGCTAGTGCGGGTCCCATTTGGAAATATACATAACGGAAACTATAATAATTGTAATAAACGTAAATAGCAGAAAATGAAATTAGATATCATCATGCAAGAAATAACGCCTGGCTACTAACAAAACTCGATTGAATGCGATTAAACAAAGGAAAAAGAAACAAGACTTGTAGCGAACGCAGATCAATTTCCCGTGATCACACATTCTTTTGATGAGACCGTTTACTCGCCGTTATCTTCACGAGAAATTAAAACGCGCGCAGTCCGGACTGTAGTTCGTGAAGTCCTGTGGATCCGTGACCTCAAGATGCAAGCCTAGAAGCTATGTGGCGAGGCGCTACTTTCTGTGAGCCCAAGCTCCTAGGCTGCGGCACTTTTTGTAAAGAAGCTTTAAACATGCTCCAAAGAAATTGAAGGAAATTTTGTATTCGACTAGCGTTAGACCAATTTAAGAATACGCTTGTCTAGCATGGGACCCATTCAGAGCTAAGGAATAAGTTGGAACGAGTACAGAAGCAGGCTGCGAGTTACGTGACCAGCGATTATGGTTACACCATAACGAGCTCACAGATCATAAACAAAATAGGCTGGAAGCAACTAGAGTCTCGTCGTGAATTGCTAAGGCTTAAGCTTCTCCTCAGTATTTATTATGGCAAAACACGAATAGACAAAGATAGGTGTGTCAAGCAACCATTTTAGGTATCAGCAAGACATGATCATGCGAAAAAATTGAGTACAAATGCCGTCTCGACCTATTCAAATTCTCATTTTTTTTCCTGCTTGGGGCGGACTTCCTGACGCGATATTTTTGACGCCTCACTTGCTTGATTTTGATTTCGATGGTGCGTGTGTGTGTGTGTGTGTGTGTGTGTGTGTGTGTGTGTGTGTGTGTGTGTCTGTGTGTGTGTGTGTGCGTGTGTGTGTGCGTGTGTGTGTGCGTGTGTGTATTTCCTTCTCACTTTGAACCCCCTCCCCTAGAATAATGCTTTCGGTCGATGTAGGTGCCTGTAAGTGAATAAATGCCTTGAAGCTTCAAGTCTGGATGCATTGTATTTCTCTGAACGTCGACATGGTTGAGTTATATCATTCCTGATACTCATTTTATGCTTTCAGATGACTGCATGTCAGTGACGAGGGTTCCTGTATTTGCTCGTCAAAGTGGCCACATGGAGCAATTCGCACGCATTCGAGTAGACAACATTAAAAATAAGTTTCTTGCTTAAAACAAAAACGACTTCATACGATTTGGCTAAACTCTTACCATCGAAGTGTTCTATCATATTCTGCAAAGAGAATATTTTAGCTAGACTGCATCAGTGCAAGAAAACCTCCGAAAACGCAATAAATTGCGCAGTTTTCCCCAGGAAGATCGGAAGCAGATTTTGACCATAAACGTTTTATTTGAAGGTAACCATTCTTAGAAATTACACGACATATTTATATCGGTCGGAGATATATCTAGTTTGTTCATTAGAAAACAGTTAAGAATGAAGATTTTTGCTGCTTTCGAGAGTATGTAACAGGCAGCCAAGCACAAAAATGTCGCAATCCCTACAGCAGTGCGTGTAAACAGAGCCTTCACACAGGCGCATACGAAGCTTTGTCGCTGAACATATAAAAATTAATTTTAGGTAGATTTTTCTCCTACGCACAGTTTAATAAAAAGGAACTAAAGATGAGAGCACAAGAAGGCATTAAAAAATTTTTGCGTTCCGAAATATTGTACCACAATGTTCCATGCAGGGCAGCGAAGAGCCACAACTTTTATCACTAAAATCTGCGCTGCCCTGGCGCTTCCTTTGGGACAGTTGATATGACATATTACAGCGTGATTCATATGCTAACCGAGTATGCCGAAAATGCACCCTGAACAACTTTTCAGGTAAGCATGATATGTTAAGTCAACGCCAGACGTATATCCTTGAGAGCTTTGCAGACTGACTACAGTAGAAGTAAAAAACCATGGCAGAAGTTGTCCGTTTAACTGTTCTACGATTTTATAGAGTAATTGAGCTGCAGATACAAGCCGAAACGAGAAAATACAAGCCGCCAAACTCGTCATTTTTGTTATATTCAGTATGTATTTTTGATAGTGAAAGTACGTGTGAGAACATGTATGTATGTATGTATGTATGTATGTATGTATGTATGTATGTATGTATGTATGTATGTATGTATGTATGTATGTATGTATGTACGTACGTATGTAAGTATTCTTGGCAAATTTAACTATTTCAACATATGCATGCTTTATTAGATGCGAAGCATTTCTTGGCGAACTTAAGTCACTTTCAACGTATCCATCTAGCCACCTATGTCTTGGTTGGTGCTCTTCTGGTCATCTTGTTCCCCTGGTATACATCGAAATTAGGATGGTGGGGTGTAAATTTAGGACGAAAATGAACGATTGCCTTGCCAGGCTGGTCTAGTAGCTATGGCACTAGGCTGCTCACATGAATGTCGCGGGGCTGAATCCCGGCTGCGCCATCGATGGAGGCGAAAAATGCCAGAGGCCCGTGTACTGCTCGACGTCGGTGTACGTTAAAGAACCCAATGTGGCCAAAATTTCCGGAGCCCTTCACTACGGCGTCTCTCATAAGCTGGTTTTCGTACGTGAAACTCCCAGAAATCAATCGAAAAAGAATGACTGATGTTTACTACATCGCTAAATGACATACTCACCATGTGCGATTACGATGCGATTAACGATACAGCAAACACGTCTGGCTCGTACACGTAGTTCTGGGGCCGTGGCACGCGGGTACGTGCAACAAGTATTGGAATTTTATGCGGTTTGTTTGAAGCAAGGACCAACTAAAATAGGCGTTTTACATATTTATTTATTTATTTATTTATTTATTTATTTATTTATTTATTTATTTATTTATTTATGAATACTACAATCCCTTGGTTGGGATTTTGGTAGGGTGGGAAGGATGAACAATACATGACATAATACAACGAAATTTGTAGAACAAGTGGTAGGCGCAACTGGGTTATATAATTTGCGCGACCGAAAACAAAATAATGGTTTAATAACAAAAGAAACGCAGTAAAACATGCACGTACATATGAACAACAACAAAACATATATATATATATATATATATATATATATATATATATATATATATATATATATATATATATATATTCATTCTCGCGTGTCTGTGTCAAAGCCACTACTACCGACCGTTGTTCATTTGATGAAGAAGTTTTACCGCTTGCTCCTAGTTGCGCCAAGAAGGATGTACTCATACCACGTTCTGTCGTGAGTGTTGTGAATGGTGCCACGAATCTGTGGGCTTTCAGTTGTTCATCGGCCCCTGCTGTTCTACCGCGCAATATGAAACTTGCCACATTCGAGGAAATAACCTACAGCTCTATTATGGCTTTCAGCGAAGAGGGGCGGTCTCGAACCTGCAACGTCAACCCAGCTGTTTCTGACGAGCACGTCCTACGAATGATCAACAAGTCTCTTCCCTCAGATGAGCGCCGAGCTCTTGCGCGAGTTCTTCTGGCGCATGTGTCTGTGTTCGATTTCGCACAAGGCAACAAGCCGGCTTCACTTCCTCGTTCTCGTGTTCATCACCAAATAGACACTGGCTCGGCACACCCCATTCGCCAAAAGCCTTACCGCGTGTCTTCAGCAGAGAGAACAGTTATCGCTGAACAGGTCAAGGACATGGTACATAAAGGCGTCATTCAGGAGTCCTCAAGTCCCTGGGCAGCACCAGTGATCCTAGTGAAGAAAAAGGATGGATCATGGCGGTCCTGTGTCGATTACAGAAAACTAAACGCTGTCACCAAAAAGGATGTGTATCCGCTTCCTCGGATCGACGATGTTATCGACTGCCTCCATTCTGCCGCTTACTTCACCTCACTCGATTTGAGATCAGGTTATTGGCAGGTACCAATGAACCCAGACGACAAAGATAAAACAGCCTTCGTGACACCTGATGGCCTCTATGAGTTCAACGTCATGCCCTTTGGTCTCTGTAATGCGCCGGCGACGTTCGAACGATTTATGGACACCATCCTCCGTGGAATGAAATGGGAAATTTGTCTTTGCTATCTGTACGATGTGATTTTTGGAAGCACTTTGGATGAGCATAACCGACGTCTTAGCCTCGTCCTTGATTGTGTCGAGAAAGCTGGTCTGGTACTGAACTCCAAGAAATGTCGCTTTGGAGAGACTGAAACGTTGGCACTTGGACATCTAGTCGACAGAAATGGTGTGAGGCCTGATCCACGGAAGATTGAAGCAGTAAGTTCTTTCGAACCACCGAAGTCACTGCGGGAGCTGCGGAGTTTCTTGGGCTTATGCTCCTATTTTCGTCGCTTCGTACCAAGATTTGCCGATGTGGTGTACCCCCTGACATGCCTTCTCCATAAGGATGTTCCTTTCAACTGGACGTCGGCTTGCGACGAGGCGTTCCGCCAACTAAAGTTTCAACTGACATCGGGACCTATATTACGCCACTTCGATGCTTCCCCGCCTACAGAAGTGCACGCTGATGCCAGTGGAATTGGCGTCGGAGCTGTGCTAGTACAGCGTCATCACGGATCTGAGCACGTTGTGGCTTATGCCAGTCGATCTCTGAGTAAGGCGGAACGCAATTACACCGTCACCGAACCAGAATGCTTGGCAGCAGTTTTCGCGGTTCACAAATTTCGCTCTTACGTCTACGGGCGCCCGTTCACTATAGTTACGGACCATCACGCTCTATGCTGGTTGGTGAACCCTCGTGATCCGAATGGTCGACTGGCACGTTGGGCTGTCCGGCTTCAGGAGTACGACTTCGTCATCTCTTACAAGTGCGGTCGTCATAACGCAGATGCCGACTGGCTTTCCCGCCTTCCTCTACCGACTATGGAGTGTGACGAAGACAACTTCGATGACTGTTTTGCTTCTATTTCGGCCACATTCCCAGAGTCCACGAGATTCAGGGATGAACAAGCCAGTGATGTTAGCCTGGAGCCCCTTTTTACTGTTGCGCTGCGTCCTCAAGCCACCGGTCGATTTTGTGTACGAGATGGCCTCCTTTACAAGACGAATTATTCGGGTAAAGGCGCACGCTTTCTCCTGGTGGTTCCGCAGAGTCTGCGACCAGACGTATTGAGTGTCATGCACGATGACGCAACCTCTAGCCATCTAGGCTTCATAAGAACGCTGAACCGAACACAGGAGCGTTTTTACTGGCCCAAAATGCGAGACACTATCAAGCAATACGTCAGCGGTTGCGATAAATGCCAACGCCATAAGCGTCCTAAGACTACTCCAGCCTCTGCCACCACCCTGTCTGCCCTTTGAACAAGTAGGCATTGATCTCTTGGGGCCATTTCCACGATCTTCTAACGACAATCGGTGGGTTATCGTATGTGTGGACCACCTGACCCGTTATGCAGAAACTGCGGCCATACCGTCTTCAACAGCTACATGCGTTGCCACATTCTTGCTGCGGTTTGTTATCCTCACGCACGGCTCCCCCCGTGTGATAATTAGTGATCGTGGTCGTCAGTTTGTTGCGGACGCCGTTGAAGAATTACTTCGTCTCTGCAGCTCGAAGTTGCGGCATTCAACACCTTACCACCCTCAAACCAACGGCCTTGTAGAGCGTACAAACAGGACTCTTACCAACATGCTGGCAATGTATGTTTCCTCCGACCACAAAGACTGGGATGACGTGCTGCCATTCATCACATATGCGTACAATACCGGAAAGCATGAGACGACGGATTACAGTCCTTTTTATCTGCTGTACGCACGTCTACCGCTTAGGAGTATTGATACAGTACTGCCGTTTGGCTCCCACAGCGAGTACTCGGTTGCCAAGACGCTGTGCCTTGCAGAAGAAGCACGTCGAATCGCTCGACTTCGTACCGTGGCGTCACAACATCGATCTAAGGAGCGCTATGACAGCCGACACCAGCCTATCTTGCACAGCAAAGGGGACTTGGTATGGGTGTGGACCCCACAGCGTAAACGTGGATTATGCCAAAAGTTTTTGCCCCAGTATACTGGGCCTTTCGTGATTGTCGATCGGTTGAGCGACTTAACGTACGTGGTGGCCTGTTTAACGTCAGCTGGTCGTCGTTCCAGCCGAACGCAGCTTACACACGTCACGCGTCTCAAGCGGTTCCACCCTGCTGTTTTCCAGTGATTTGGACTTGCCCCGCGGGCTTCGTCTGTGAGCCGGGGAGTGCTACGGCATCAGACCGGCAATCAAGGTATGAGCCAGGCAATGGTGGAAAACGACGAGGACGATATCTTGTCGAGCGGTTGGACGCCATCTTGCTTCGGCTCTACCAACTACCTAGCGCTCCGCGCTCTCCTGCAAATAAACCTGAGCTTCACCTTCAACCGTAACAATATATATATATATATATATATATATATATATATATATATATATATATATATATATATATATATATATATATATATATATATATATATATATATATATGTACACACACGCATATATATGGAATCTCCAATACAATTACGTGCACATAGCAACGAAATACCGAATGTAGGTAGATAAACTAGCTATAACAAAATAACAAAGCAGAATACACACATAGGCGCTTCAAGGTATACTCGAATTAAATACACATATATGCGTGTACACAAAATATACATGAAAAGCAGGTTCATGAACACAAACTAGAAGTAAAACTTGCCAACGAAGGCTGAAACACTTGCTCATTTGTTAATAAATTCCAGTCGTTCACGGTTCTGGGAAAAAATGACAATTTAAATGAATTATTTCGCGTTTGATGCAGTGTTAGTGTTCTATCATGCCGTTGTCTTGTGCTATATCTGGTGGCGAGTGGCATAACAGAGTATGCGTCGACCTCAACATGTCCCATTAATATTTGGTAAAGAAACTTCAAACGTGAATGAAGGTTTCTAGTGGATAGAGGTTGCAGATGAGCTCTGGTCAACAGGTCTGTTACTGATGTATGGTCATAGCGATTATATATAAAGCGAACTGCTCTTTTTTGAATCATTTCCAGTTTATGAATATTCGTTTTAGTATATGGGTCCCAAATAACAGCAGCGTAGTCTAACCTCTGCAGAATAACAGATTTGTACGCAAGGAGTCGTACTGTGGGGGTGGATAGTTTCAGTGCCCTGCGAAGAAAAAATAGTTTGCGTTGTGTATGAGCTATGACTTGGTCGATGTGTTTGTTCCACCGGAGATCATTTGTTATTAAAAGTCCTAAGTATTTGTACTCTGTTACCTCGGTGAGATAATTGTTGTTGTAGCCGTAATAATAAGATAGGGGTGTTTTTTTCTGAGTAATTTTCATTGCTACTGTTTTTTCAAGATTAAGACACATCTGCCATCGTTCACACCGTGACACAACCATTTCAAAAGCTTGATTTAGGAGCAGCTGGTCAGTTACGTTTTTAACCTCGCGGTACAGAATGCAGTCGTCGGCGTAAAGTTTAATTTTTACCGGGATGCCAACAGCTATATCATTTATAAAAATAAGGAAAAAAAGTGGTCCGAGTACCGAACCCTGTGGGACACCAGATGACACTGAGACTCTACCCGAGCAATTATGCTTGAAACAATTTGTTGACGACCAGTTATATATGATGAAATCCAGGATAATAGCTTAGGGTTTTGAAGGACTGAGTTTAATTTATAAAGCAGTTTATTATGAGAAACCGTGTCGAAGGCTTTGCGAAAGTCCAGAAAAATAGCGTCAGTTTGATTACCATTATTAATGGATACCGCAAAATCGTGTATGGTTTCTACTAATTGAGTTTGTGTAGAAATGCCCCTGCGAAAACCATGTTGTCCTTTGGTGAAGAAGTTTTGTTCTTCGAGAAATTCTGAGATGTGTTTATGTATTATATGTTCCATCAGTTTACAAGCCGTTGAGATTAATGATATGGGACGGTAATTTTTAACGGAACATTTGCTCCCACTTTTGTGTAGCGGTATAATCTTGGCTATTTTCCAAGCTTTAGGAACCTCGCCCTCCTGCAATGATTTCGAAAACACTACGTGAAGGTACTTAGCCATCCACTCCGCATACCGCTTTAAAAATTCGTTTGGGATGTCATCGGGACCGCACGACTTCTTAATATCTTTATTTAAGAGCAAGTTGAGTATTCCCTCTTCGCTAATGACGATGTCTGGTATTCGCGGAAGGGAAAGACTGAAATCGGGCAATAAATTATTGTCTTTGGTGAAAACCGATTGAAAATGAGTATTGAATGCGTTCCCAATCTTTGAGCTGTCGTGAGTGGTGGAGCCGTCAATTTCAAAAGCCGTGGAAGAACGTGACGAAGGAGAAATTAATCGCCAGAATGTTTCTGGGGATGTCGAGATAAAGCGCGGTAGTAGTACACTATGGTAATTTTGCTTATCCTTCGAAACTTCACCTTGAAGTTTAACGGTTAAAAGAGATATTGCTTGTCTTTGACAATCTGTTGAAAAGCTTAAGCTTACTTAAAAACACACTTAAAAATAAGGAAGGCTGTCGTAGCTTGCGATTGAAATGTATGCAGAACATGTACACTGAGACAGACGAACGCGACGTAATCACCGAAGCCGACTACTGTGGCTCGTCACACGCCGCATACATAGTACACTGCACTAGAAGTTTTGTTGATGGCGCTTCTGTAACCTCAATCCCGGTTTTAGTGCGCGTGCTAAGCGCTACCCGTCACTGCTGCGACAGCGACCACTAGCGACCACTATAGGTTTTTGTGGCCCGTCACACACCGCACACACCGTACAGCCGTCGTCACGGTTAACTCGAACGCTCCGCACCGTGGTCGCGACTGCCTTAGATTGACGTCAGCGCCACCGAGCGTCGTACACGGTATGTTTGCGGCGACTGACGACAGATGGATTGCGGCTCGATTTCACCGGTGAACTTGTATATCGCTTCTACATGACCGACGGGTCGAGTGCACCCACTCGACAAGACCGTTACGGCACGTTTCGTCCATGGCCGCGGTATGACGCTCGGCCCATACCGCCAATACATTCCCGTATTTAAAAAAAAAAGAAATTGCAGTTGTTCTACATCAGTATCGCTATTGGTCAGCGGTAAACTAAGTTTGTGTTGCCTACGGTACCTTTTGAAAGATTTTGATTTTAGATGCGAAGCAGCTCTTTGACTAGCCTGTGTAACGCTGTCCCTCCTGCTGTCCCTCCGCACAAACGCGAGGTGGTGGTGGTGGTGGTGGTAGTGGTTTATTAGGAAGGAAGAGACGCTAATTTCTGCCACCCATGCTGGGCACACGGCTAAGCGCCTTAGGGGAGGGGATAAGGGATATGAAAGTGGAAGAACACGAGGCAATGCGCTTCCCTCGGCGCAGGTGTTGGAGCGGTGCCAAGTATGTCACGCCGCAGCTGGGCGTTGACGTCACGCTCCCCTCGCACGCTTCCCTCGCAGGTGCGCGCGTACGTCACTCTCTCCCTCACCCGCCGGAGCGCCCGCAGCTGCCGGCTCCAACGCCCGCTCGCCTCCCGTGTCTGCATTTCAAACAAACGTTTACACCAGTAAACGCTATACCGAGTTTCACTTCAAACTTCTTCCAGCACCCGCGTTAGCGCCGTTCAACCCGTGACGCCACCCGTGCGCAACGATGCTGCTTCGCATCCCATCAGGGTTCCCTTCGGGGAGATGGCCCAAGTTTTTTTTTTTTTTTGAGCAACTGCTTCTGGCCGGCACCAATTGCGTGGTCTTTTTCAGCCGGTTTAGCTCAAGCAGTGAAGCTGAAAATATTTTTGTCGTGCCTCCAAAAGGTTTCCCTCCAAGTTAACATAAAAAACGTGCATTTGCACCCCACTGAGGCATAAATTTTCAAAATTGCAGGACAGGCCCAGTTCGAGAAATTTCAAGGGCGTTTTTCAAAACGCCCTTGAAATGGTGTATTGGTGTATTTTATAAGAAAAGGTACAAGTGTACGGATCAAGCCTCGAAAATGCAGCGCTAAAAAAACATGTTGCATTATTTTATTTTAAAGGATAAAATTTAGCCCGTTTTCGGACCTATGTATGGTGACCCTTACGACGGGCCGCGCTCTAATAATGAAGTGAAAATCAGGTGTATATGTGGACGTGGTAATCAGATGTGGATGTTTTTGATGTTGTAGAATACTCAGAGTGTGGCTTCGTTATTATTGTCACGTGGTAGTGACGCACGCAGCACTCAAGGCGAAGCACGCAGCACTCAAGCGATGTCAGGCGAACTGTTTATTGGGCGAACTTGTGCCCACCAAAACAAAGCCAATGACAATGCACAGCAAGAGCGGCGTGAACATTCGTCGGTCGACGGAAAGACTGACAAGCGGCGTAATGCGTCGACTTTTATACACGCGTCATAACGCGTTCTCGCATTATCTCTGGAATTCCAGCAGTCACTGAATAGTGCGCGTGAAGCATGCAAAGTTTCAAGAATGGCCCACATGGATCCAGCAGTCGCATGCAAGATAAACGCGGCCTGCGATGCGCGTAACAGAAAGTGAAAACGGCTTTCCACTTAAACCAAAACAACCGCCTGTGTCATTATATTGAGTCGCCAGATACTTGGTTTTGAACTTACAGCTCTCTTGTATTTGCGTCCCTGTGTTGACATAGCGGGCTCGCGAGAGTGTGTATAAGGCGCGTTATCATTTTTTTTCCCTTGTGAACTACTCCAGATAATAAATAACGAAAGGTAAGGGGGTCAAGGGCTCGCTTTATTTGTTAGAAACAAGTTAATGAAACAACAAACATTGAAGCCTAGGAAAGCATACGGGAAGTTATTCCATTTCGTAATTATGGTATTGTAATTTTGTGGTAAGTAGAAAGGAATTACAGTGGACGAAAAGACAAACCTGCCTTCGGTGGGAACCGAAGAGTGTGCTACGGTAAGTGTGCTACGCTCGCTACCATGGCTACAAGTGGTGCTGCCCAACACTAGCTCCCAGGATTCGTATACATAAATACCCAATAAATGTGGACGGAGGGACGACCGCCTTCGTAGCTCTGTGGTAGAGCATCGGACGCTACATCCGAAGGTCGTGGGTTCGGTTCCCACCGAAGACAGGTTTGTCTTTTCGTCCACTCTAATTCCTTTCTACTTACCCCAAAATTAGAATACCATAATTACGAATTGGAATAACTTCCCCTATGCTTTCCTAGGCTTCAATGTTTGTTCTTTCATTATCCATATCATAGAAGGTATTTCTGGCATTAATGTTTTTGCACGTGTAGATCGCTAGCCGCAGTGCTTCCTCCTTACAAAAACTATGGGTGAGCCAAGCGGGAAAGTTGATGACGACACTGCAATGGATGAACAAGCTGGTAGGTGAGATAAGAACATTGATATGCTGCAGCTATGCAGGGCGCTTTTTCTTGGCTTTCTGCGATACAGCTTGCCAGCCATAACGAATACACGGGCAAAACAAGTCTACGTACAATACAGAGTGTGTCTGAGGCGTTCCAGATCTGTCTAGGCCTACCACAGAGTGCATCAACAGTGACGACAACAGCAGTCGCTAGAGACCACCTTATCAAGACCCAAATCAGCATGGAAGCGCTGAGGACACATATCAGGTATCCTTCCAGGACTCCTCGCCACCACCTCTCTTCTCTGCCAGCGGACAGAACCCGCCTTTCAGCCAAACGATAACAGCACATAGTGACTCGTTGGCAACTTCTTTCACCCCTGCTGCGAGACCTACAATTCCCTCATTGTGTCTTGCTCAGCCGAAAATCAACCGGACAATACCTAAAATTAAGGAAAAAGCCGCTTTATCTTCACCCGCGCTTGAACAGCTCACTTTACATCTATTGCACGAGAAGTACCGGGACTCTACGCATGTCTACACAGACGGATCAGTGCTCCCAAACAGTTCCGCTGTAGCAGTCGTGATATCCGCAAAAGCTACAACTTTAAACTTTGAGACAACTCATCCGACAACATCGACAGCAGCAAAGCTCGCAGCGATCCTTACTGCCCTTCATTTCATCAGAGATGAAGAGCCACACAAATGGACGCTTTTCTGCGACTCCAAGACGGCACTGAAGTCCCTACTGTGTGAGGACCAGCGTCCCGCGCGACGCCACGTTTTGCTCGGACTGCCCTTGCATTCCCCTCTCCCAGCTGGACAGAGCGGCGGACATCACTGTGGAGGGCTGCCCGCTTCGCCCACGTGGTTTTTAACCAGTCTCCCATTGGGCAGGTGGTAGTTGTCGCAAGTTTGCGCGTTCGGGTCTTGGAGATGCTTGGGAGAACCAACGCCACCTAGAAAAAAAAGAAGGCCTTTGCACGCTGGTGTGACGTCACGCTCATCGGATGGGCCGACAGTCGACGCCGTCGGCGTCTCCGCGAAAATCAGCGCTGTCCTTAAGTGACAGCAACCTAGCAATATATCTGTTTCCGTTCCAAAGCAAGACACGTAGAGCTTACGCAAAAATACGGGGAAGCCGCAGTCATGATCATCATAGAAAACAACATTCTCTCATAATTTGATTACATTGATTTTTATCAAATCCACCAGTAAATGAAGTTTAATTGATTGGTGACATTGTTCTTTTTTCGTGTGTCGTAACATAACCTCTTTTAGAACTGACTAATATAGAATAAGCTTCCGTTTTTCTTGTAATTCTTTCTCGTGTTTCTTTTATTTCCACCCGCCTTGTTTGCGGGATTTTTTGGTCTTCATAAAATGTTCAGCCAGTTTTTGCTGTAGTCGATGAATTTACAGCAGCTGTAGTAACACAGCCAGCCGTGTAATAAAAAAATGATTGAAAGTGAACCTCATCAATCAGTAACGTTACAGTCTTTTCATGTTCTTTATATGTGCTTACAACACGCTTTGCATAGAAAAGAAAACTAGATTCCGGCTTCTGCGTTGCAGGTATTACATCATGCAATGAACATAGCCAACGAATCTGGGGATATTAGCCAGCGTTATTCAAAACAAGATCAACGTGACTCTTCAACAGTTTATTTAAGCACTTCCAAATGGCATCATTGAAACTCGCATGCGAAACCTTTTCCACTTACTTCCTCTAGCAAAGTTGAAAGCAATGTCAGTAAATGACGGGCCTGTTCAGAGTTCTCAGTGCTGGTATCCTTATGTGTCTGTTCGGTTACTTGTAACACACTTTTCAAATCTCTCAAGTCGCACAGCTTTTCAGGAACTAACACACGACCACACTTCCTCACAGCAGTTTCCCCAAAATATACTCCGACGTGCAGGTCTGTGGACACGATCGCCGAAGTACGAACTGCAGGAGTAGATTAAAGTGGCAAGTCCCAAAAGAAAACCTTGGAACCCTTGTTAATTGCTGTCCAGAAGTCCGAACTCTGAAAGCTTGGCAAGGCGTTCAGCAAGTCCGCAAAACTAGGAACATTTTTTGCGTCCTCTTCTGCTTGGGTTTGCTGTGAAAGTATCATTGCTTTTTGGAAAGATGCGGCTTTCAAGCGCGCTCTTTTCGCATCAGGAACTTCTCTCACGCATGCTTGCGGGCCCGATAAATAGGTAGCGAAGTTGGTAAACTAGCTCGGAACTGCACTTTTCTTGAGACGAATGCTTTTCAGGGCGACGTCGGCCACTTTTCCTGTCTTGACGTCCTTGTATGACGCCCTCTTCGTTGGCGAGAAGTCCTTCCTAGGAACACTTCTGGTGCATGCTGCCCGCATCGTTGGGTCAGATAAGAATTTGCGCACTCGGACACTTCGTCCTCCGTCATAACTGGACTTGCAGTTCGGAGCACAACAACACACAGGCATGCTTGAGCTTCCGTGTACGAAGAGCCACGCACAAACGAAGAAAGCGCGTTTACTGCGCAGCATGCTCCATGCAATGCCGCTCTGGCGTTTCCTTCACGGAGAAATATATTTTGCAGAACGCGCACCGCGTTTCAGGAACGCCCATCCGATATGCGTGACGTAACTGACAAGGAGAGGAGGTGATGCGGAGGCCTTCTGGAGAACTCGCTGGGACTCGGAGCTGTGCGCACGCGCTTTTGTTACCCTCCAGCCGACGGCCTCGTCCGCCGGATGGCGCATCGTTCCGTGCCCCAACGACCACGGCGGCGACCCGCGATCGGCACCCATCTGTATGTTCTTTTCCTTCTGTTTTCCTTTTCTGGAGGCGCGCGGTCGCGGGTGCGCTGGCCCGGGATTAGGTGCTTCCACCCCTGCATGGTCTTTGTGTATTGTGTGTTCGCGTTGTACCGATCATTGTCCTTTGTTTGCGTTGTTTTGTGTTTGCGTGTTGTTGATTGTGATTGTCTTTTCTTCGTATGTAATTCGACTAATTCGGCGTTGTTTTGTTTGCACTATTTAACCCTTCATTAAAGGGGTCCTGAACCACCCCCCGGGCTTGGTGAAAAAACATATTCTACGGGTTGCCTACGCTGTAACGAACATCTCAGCCAAATGCTGTAGTCATCTGCGAAGCGTAGCGTTCACAAGCGAAGAACAAAGCTTCCACTTCTTCAGGAGCCCTCAACTCAAAAAGCGGCTTTCCTCACGCTCTTTGAATATGCTCTATTTCGTCATAGAGCATTTACAAGAAGCGTCGCTGCTATTGGCCGATGGCAGACACGCCCGCCTCGGCTGTGTGCGGGCCCTTCGCAGAGCGCCTTTTTTAAAACCGTAAGCGCATGCGTGCCGTGCGTGCCGCGCGCTCGCTTTTCCTTGCGTTGTGAGCCCCTATATAGGCAAAATAGTTGCTGGAAATATGTTTAAAATATATTTGTTAATTCGCAAGTCTCATAGATGCCATTGGAAGGCGTCCGTAAACTTCTAGTACTCGTACTCAATAACATGGCTGGAGTCGAACCCAAAATATTTCTTCTATAAGGTAGATTAAAGGACTAGGTCTGATTAGGGTGTACTTGGGCGTATTAGAGCTCATTAAGGCGCATTAGGGTGGATTAAGCCAGACTAAGGTGCATTAAGGTGGACTATGGTATATTATAGAGAGGATTATGCTAGACTTAGATTAGGGTGAATGAAGGATTACAGCAGATTAGGGTTGACTAAGATAAATTAGTTTCGAATGAAATCATTACGTCTGTAATGTTTGGCTTAATTTGGCGTAACTTAATAATCTGAGCTTATTGAGACGACTTAATCTTAACTTAATTAGTCAGGACCTAATTAGTGCTACTCTAATTAGACTCGATCTAATTAACTTATACCTAATGATACATTGTTTAATACACTGGTATTCATTAGCCTGATATAATTATACTTGGTGTAATTAGTCATATCTTAATTATACATGGCCTAATTAGTACAGGCCTAGTTACGCTGTTCTTTGACATATTATCTAAATTAGGTATCGCTTGATGAATACTACCTGAAATAGGTCTGATTTAATCAGTGTTAGCCTAATTAGTCCTGAAATGTTTAGTCTCAACTTACTGAGGCTTGACCTTGAAGTCTTAGCATAATTTACCTTCGATTAATAAGTGCTAGCTTAGGTTTGACTTAACTAGTAATAACCTAGCTATGCGTGAATTAATTAGTACTTTTTAATTAGACACGGTCTAATTAGAAGCTAGCTTACAATAGATTTGTTTATATCAGATAAATTAGGCTTCGCATAATTAGATTTACCTTAATTAGACATGTTTTATTAGTATCATGGCTTAATTAATTATAAATCATTAATATCCGCTTAATTAGGTGTGACTTACTTGTCATAGCTCAATTCAGGTTGAATTAGTTCAGTTTGGCGTGGTTTTGCTTAGTTGGATTAGTCCTGTCTGAACTAGGCTTCAATTAATTATTCCTAATTAGGCTCCTTTGAATTAGAGTTAGCCTTACCTAACTAGTCCTAGGAATCTTAATTAGGCTTCATTTAATGAGACTTAGCCTTACCTAACTAGTCCTAGGGAGGTTTGTCTTTACTACAGCGTGGTAGTGTTATGCTAGCATTACATAGCTTAGCGGAGTTTTCGGCAGATTTCCCAGTTTCACCAATAGCTTAAACAGCTTCACTGTTAAAATTGAACTAGTGTATTCACACATTAAATTAATCCATCCATCTTACCGCATATCAACGCACCTTATTCCACATTAACCTATCGGCAAGGGTCCGAGTTGTGAAGGTCTTCCTTTCGAGTCACAGTAGTCACGTTCGAGCCCGACAGCATGATTATCCCGCCTACAATCACTAATCAACGATTAAATAACTTGGGGTTAAGCAGGGCAAGGTGGAGCAGAGTTGTTATGTTGCGCTGTTGGTCCTGATGCCGCGTTATGCGCAATATCGACGACAAGCAGCGCACTGACAAAGTAAACGCTCACACCTGCGAGCCTAAACGTATGTGATGAACGAAAACAAAGCTTCGGAGGACCGAAAAAAAAAAGAAGGAATGCGGTGATCGCGAGGGCATGCGTCCGAGCCCAGGCGCGAAGCGAGCAGGCGCCCACAAGCGCGCTGCGAAGAAACAGTCCCCGGTAGTCGCGCGCTTTTCCTCAGCCCCTCTGATACGTCGCTGAAGTCTGGTGACGTAAAGCGGTGGGCGGGGCACCTCCATGGACACTGCCCTAAGGAGCTCTGTACCCTCTATTCCGCACAGTTGAGACAGGACTGGAAAGGGAAGTTTTCCGGTCGAAATATCTTCGCTCCTAACAAACTGTTTTGAAAAATTCTTTCGGCTGTGAATTTCTGAGAGGCATTCAATACACACCCAGCCGTTTTCAAAACCAAGCCCGAGCGGTGGTTCAGGACCCCTTTAAATCACCATGCTGGGAGAGTGGCGCCTAATGTTCTCCTTCGCCGTGTACACCGATCCTTGCTGTCCCACCTCGAGACGGGCCGCGGGCTGACGCGCGCGGCAATGCGGCGGTGCATGGCTGAGATGAGCGAGCGCGCGGACGCAACGGCCACACTCTATGCTCGTCGAGTTCTCGAACCCATGGCACGGGGTTGCTAGCGGCGATGCCGTTGCTAGTAGTATAGTAGAAAACACGCCCACAACTGTCACCTCTACGCCGCGGACCACACGAACAGCTGGTGTTCCAGGTTACCGAGATGCTGCAGCGTACAGGGAAGGCAGGCCACAAAGTATCGTTTCAGTGGCTTCCAAGTCGCTGCGGGTTTATAGACAATGAACAGGCCGATCAAGCCACCCGTTCTCCTCATGATATGGACCAACAAGTACCCATACTATTGTCAACGATGGAAGCGGCACGGATGCTCCATCTGCTTGCTCACAAGTGTGCTATGTAGCAGTGTGGTGGCACACATTTCACGCATTCCCGACTTTACTCTCTCTATCCGACGTTAAGGTTTCGAGTCCCACCCAAGACTTGCTGAGGAGAAGCCACGCTTTTATATAGACTATATAGGTTGGGTGTGACCACTGCGGCTGTGACCACTGCGGCCACGAAGAGTCAATATAGGGCACATATTATGTGACTGCCCACATTACAGTGTATAGAGAGGAAATCCCTTCACTACGCACTCAACAAGTTGGACGACCGATCATGTGCACTGTCGGAAGAAGGCATTCTACGACATCGTCTAGACCTCACGTCGCAGGAGGCTATGCAAGCGCTACTGCGCTTCTTGAGATCTACCGGCCTTCGTGAACGCCTGTAAGTGGAATGTCCTTTAAAGGTGAACATTTGACAGAGATCTGTCTGGTTGGGACGAAATTAAAGGTAAAAACAGGGGGACACCAACCAAATTATAATCATTTAAAAGTAAAATTTACTTCTAAACATGAAAAAACCCGACGTTTCGGGTCCCACTCGGACCCTTCTTCAGGGGTAACTGGAGGGCACCAGACAGCAGCAGTGCTTATAAGGCCTTCTTTCTTCTCTCTTCCTTCCTTTCTCACTTTCTCCTTTTTTTTCCGGTTCTTCAAGCCGAGGGGGGTCATGCTAATGTTGAATCAGGTGCCGGAGTCCGCTAAAATAGACACTTGGCATTGCACCTTCAGACCGGTTCACGTTTCCAGGTGTCGCCTGAATGTGCCATGATTCCACAAAGAGCCGCTTGTGAAAACTGGTTTCCAAGTCGAGGAGGCGGGAGTTGTCAAAATCGATGCGGTGGTCGTGCACCTCGCTGTGTTCAGCTAATGCACTCCTTTGTCTGTCGAACTTGCGGACATTGTTCCTGTGCTGTCGTAGCCTCTCTGGGAAGTTCTTGGTCTCTCCCACGTAGGACGCGCCGCAATCTGAACAAGGAATGGAGTAAATCACACCTTGCGCTCTCTCCCTCGGCAGCCTGTCTTTCGGGCGCGGAAAGAAACGGCCAAGCGTGGGAATTGGCTGTGTGCTACTCTTATTCCCTGCTCAGACAGCACACGTGCGAGCGCTTCGCTGGTACCCTGAACGTAGGGAATACACACGCGTATGGGCTTGGAATGCGGCGGGTCAGTGTCCTTTCGAAGGGTCGGCGGGGATTAGTCTGGCGGCGAGCAACCTTTCCAACGAAGGCTTTCGTGTAGCTGTTCTTCAGAAGGTCGCTTTTGACCACCTGTTCTTCTTCTATCCGCTTATTGAATAAGCGGATAGAAGAAGTGCGGAAGTCCCATACCGACACTTTGCTCTTGTAGGCATTCGTGACAGCAATTCTATCGAAGTAAATGAGAATCCTGCAAAATACTAGGATGTTACGAGTGACGAACCGTGTCATATGTAAACGGAGGCCATTCAGATGCAATGAATAGATGTGTATCCCGAGATGAAGTTCTTGCTTTTTGCGTTTCAGGCTCACTGGCTATTGTAGGTGGCCTATCACGCTAGTTTTCCTAGGTTTATATGTGCTTTCAATAGAAAAATAGCTAGTATTTCAACTTGCACCGTTTTGCAATTTTCAACCACTAAGCCCTGTTTTCCTATATATAGGACATACCGCCATATTTTACACTGCAGTAATGAAGTGCTCGAATTTGTGATTTTCGTGCTCTTGGGGTGCTAGTGAAGGGATACTTATGAAAAAAAAATCTGCCCATTAAAAAAAATCAGGGCTGAAAGGGATAGGCTGACATAGCTCGACTATTTTACTAATTAGTCAAGCTATGTCGAGCTAATTATTCGAGCTAATTTACCAAATGAATCGAGAGGGAGGTAGTGCGGAAGCCACCAAAGTGCAAAAACCGGAACTCCTGCTTCAATATTCTTGAGGAGCTAGTTGGCGTTATGCACAACGCGCAATAATTGGTGACCAAGCA
>JABSTT010003419.1:0-29150 GCA_013339685.2 Hyalomma asiaticum | reverse complement strand
TGATGTCATATGCAGTCAACATTACTGATACTTATGCTTGGTATGCATGCATGGTTCTGATCTTACTCTTACAGATTCAGCCACTGCACCAGTTGATGCGTTAGTTGCTTGCACAGCTGAGGTAGCCAAGCCTGTTGAATCTTCTGCAGGGCTGGCTGCAGGCATCAACAAAGCACAGTCGTCTTGCAATTCGGAATCAAAAAGCTTCGAGGCTTGCTCAGAAGAGAATGGAGACGAAAGTGTTGAAGGTAAGTGAGCTTAATCATTGAATTCTATCTTAACAGAAATTGCTGGGTTCATACTTTCAACGGAAACTGGTTAGCGCAATTAAAAAGGACAAGACGCAGAAGAGCTCATTGTAACACAAGACAAGCGCTTGTCTTGTTGTAATGTGTTCTTACATGTCTCATTCTTTTTAATTACGCTAACAAATTTCCTTTTGAAGCATTGAATCCTGTTGTGTAATTTTTAGCAGCTTTCACTGTTTTATACTCTTATAGAATTTTTCGGGCTGCCCCTCCAAACACGAATCAAAATAATTGATTCGTGTTTGGTGCTTGCATTTGCACAAGCTAGTTGGAAACAATGGCAATGTTTTGCATCTGAGCAGTGTACCATCACATTTGCTACAACTTTAGTAGCACTTTTTGTACTGGTACCCTTCCTGATGAACTTGAAGTAGCTGCTGTTTGCCCTGTTTTCAACAGTCGTAACCCACAAAGACTGACTAATCTACTTGTTTTATATAACATATTTGAAAGCACAGGTAACACTACATTGCAAATACTTTAGAAATTACGTGAAGCTTAGTTTGACTCTCAAAACAACCAAGGTGGCTGTGCATAGCATTGAAAGCAAAATAATGTGGGAAAGATTAAAAGTGTTTATCTGCTTGCACAAAGCATTCAGCACAGTTCCTTGGACTGTTCATCTTGGCAAAGCTGAATAAGTATGGTGGATGTGATGTGGCTTACTCATGCAAAGGAAGGGTAGTGGAACCTTTCTTTGTTAGACACAACCTAATGAAACCTACAGGCAGTTCATTGTCTGTAGGTTTCATTAGGTCGTTACCACATACAAGTTACCTAACTGACCAATATCAATATGTGGTTTTAAATTGGGCAGATTTGATTCCTATTTGGGGTGAATAAAAGTGTCCAGGGAATGCTCCATAGTAGCATCTCTTCTCTAAATAATCAACGTAAAATATTTGTGCCACATCCCAGAACTTCTAATGCACATTATGAGCAGACGCCATTGTCACACTCAGGCTAATGCTTTATGCTTCATTTCTGTGCATGTACAGAGAGAAAAGGAATATTTCAGTAGTATTATCAGCACTCAAGACTACTAAAGTTTAATGCTTGATGCATGAGGAGTACTATCTCAATACTCACAGATGCAGCCACTGCACCAGCAGAAACGCCTGCAGCCGAGGTAGGTCTAGCCGATCCTGCTGAGTCTCAGCCTGTGCCCACCTCCAATGCTTTAACCGCTGCGGCTGCAGCACCTGACATGCCTGCTATGAAGGCCGTGGCTCCATCACTTTCGTCAACCACTGATTTCATTTCATTTCATTTTATTACCTTAAAGACCCCCGCGGGGCATTACATAAGGGGTGGGTTCATATAGAAGGACGATATTGTCACAATGATGACTATGAAGTTAATTCTGATAGCTTAAGCACAAAGCTTGATGGGCAGGTGATTGTGGCGATGTCGTGGGAAAGGCCGTTCCAGTCTCTTGCTGCTCTGGGAAAAAACGAAGCAGAAAATGTTTTAGTACGGGCGCGGGGGCGAAGAACTTGTACTGCATGACCAGTGCGATGAGATATGTGAGCTGCAGGGATAATGTAAGGAGAGCGATTAAGTGGCGAGTGAAAGAACTTGTGAAATGACGAGAGGGTTGCAATGCGTCGGCGACAAGACAAAGATGATAAGCTACACTCGGTTTTGAGGGATGAAACACTGACGTCATATGAATACGAAGCACGAATGAATCTAGCTGCACGGTTTTGAATGATTTCTAGAGAATTTGTGAGGCCAACTTCGGGTGGATTCCAGATGGGAGATGCGTATTCTAACTTTGATCTTACTAATGATTTATATGCAAGTAGTTTTACATGACTTGGAGCGTTGCGTAAATGACGTTTTAAGAAGCCCAAACTTCTGTTAGATGATGATATGATTTTAGCAATATGAGTGTTCCAGGACAAATTGTTGGTTAAGGTGACTCCAAGGTATTTATAATTAGTTACTGATTCAACAGGAACGGTGGCTATGTTATAAGGGAAGAGAAGAGGATTTAGACTACGAGTGAAAGATATTAATTTGCATTTAGTAGGATTCAAGACATTAGCTAGTCATCACACCATCGTAGGACGTGGTCGAGATCTTCTTGCAGTAATATTTGTTCAGAAGGGCTAGTAACGGTTCGGTAAATAACCAGATTTGAAGACAGGAACGACCTTTCCCACCTTCCAATCGTCTGGAATGATGCCTGTAGAAAGAGACTGCGAAAATAACAATACAAAATAAGCCGAAGCAATATAACGTACATTTTTTAAAAGTTTCGCATTAATGCCGTCCAGTCCAGACGCTGATGTTAGTTTCATCTTTTCAATCAGGGATGAGATACCCTCGGCAGAAAAGCTGATTTCAGGCATGACAGGTGTGATACCACATGAAAACACAGGTAAGGGTGCGTGTGATTCGTTAGTAAATAGAGATGAGAAAGCTTTATTAAAAGCCTCAGCGTATTCTGCGTCTGATCAAACCTCCCCGGATTCGTTAGTAAGAGTGGTGCCAAGAACTGCTTTAGGGTTAATTATCTGCCAAAACTTGCGGGGATCTTTAGTTAACATATTGGGCAAATCGCTGTTAAAAAATGTAAACTTAGCGTCACGGACAGCTATCAAATAAGCTTTTTCGGCTGCGTAGTACTTATCCCAATTGTGGGAGCCCCCTTTCAGTTTGGCAGACCGGAATGTACGTTTTTTTCTTGTTAGCTAATCTGTGCAAAGATTTATTATACCATGGCTTTTGAGTGTTGCAACGAATAGTAGTTTTAGGGATGAAGTTGTTTACTAGATCGGTTAGCTTTTGCCTAAAAATGAGCCAATTCTCCTGAACAGAGCGCTGATAAAAATTAAACTGAAATGTCTCAAAAATGCTGCAAGTTCATTGTTTATAAAATCATAGTTACCCTTGTCGTACAAGGTTATTATTTTCTTTTGCATGTGTCGGGCAGCAGGGCTGAAACTGAAGTCTGCATGAATAATTTTGTGGTCGCTGATCTCACGGAGATAATGGATCGAAGAAAGGCTATCAGGATGGGTAGTCAGTATTAAATCTAAAATGTTAGAGGAGTCGCATGTGACGCGTGTTGGCTGAGTTACTAACTGTGTAAGATTGTGATCAAGACAAACGTGAAGAAAATCTCTAGCTTCTCTTGGGCTAGCAGTAGAAGTATCATCTTCCCAGTTGACACCAGGAAAATTAAAATCACCAAAGAGAACGATTTCGGCTTTGGCATACGTTGATGTAAGCTGGTTTAGAATATTATTAAGTGCGCGAGAGAAGTTAGTATTGTTTTGTGGGGGCCTATAGCAAACACCTAATAGTACAGATTGCGGCAATGCTTGGATCAGTACCCATAAAATTTCTAAATCAGTGTCGATGTTGACTACGGAGCATGCTAGCTGATTACTGATTGCAACGAGGACACCACCTCCGCGAGCGCTTTTGCGGTCTTTACGAAAAACATTGAAATCTGGTAGATCGGCGAGCACTTCCGCGTCGGTGACGTCATTTGTTAGCCACGTTTCTGTTAGTATGAGGATACTGCTATCAGATGATTTCACAAGATTAGACAAGTGATCGCGTTTAGGCATGAAACTTCGAGCATTCGTGAAAATTACAGAAAAGGAAAGGTTAGCTTTAAATCTATGGCGAAGACTGGCGCTTACAGTTCCACGTCGACATGATTGCTATGAAACTTCTTGCACTGTTTTTCTGAATTCGTTGAAGCAGTAACATTTCGAGCCAATGTGTAATGTTTTATAACGTAACGAAAATGGAGCAGACTTCTGTTTGGCAAACTCGACCAAATGCCTTCTGCTATTTTGAACGCGCCGTGAGAAATCCTCTCCGATGCTGTACGGCGTTCCCTTCAGCTTACGTCCGTTGGAAAGGATTTCGTGTTTCGTTTTGTAGAAGGTGAACTTTGCAATTATTGGCCGACATCTGCTGGGTAAGTGGCGGCCCAAGCGCTGCACACGATCAATTTCTTTAGAGTTAACGTCTATGCCTAAGTACTGTTGGCAATGGCGGAAGTACTGGCGGCAATGGCAATAGCGGAGTTTCTCGGACTCAGCGTACGATTCAGAGGGATTGGTATCTGGTACGCCATAAAAAATCAAATTGCTAAGCCGTGACCTGCTCTCTGCGTCATCCAAACGCGACTCGAGGTCATCTATTCTGCGCGCTGTGTCAACTCTGTTGTTTTTAATTAGTTCAACTTCGGCTTTTAGGGGCAGCAGAGTTTGGTAATGTTTTTCATGTTTTTCTATATCAGTGATTCGCTTAGCTAGATCGGATATGGCTTGTTCTGTTGTTAGCAGTTGCCATTTTAGTCCCTGCACTTCAGTTAACAGTGCTGACTGGCCCGCGGAAAGCTTTTTCACTTCGGCGAGAATAGCGTCAGGGCCGGGATTTGACTCGATGTCTCCCGATATAAGCAGCAATAACAATTTCACAGCACTGACACACTCAACAACAGTCGTACAGCAGCAACGTGGGCTCGGTAGCTGCAGCAGGAAGTAATTACGGCTCCTCTTTGTGAAGAGGGATTGCGGAACACTAACCTGCATAGCGAAGAGCAGTGGATTAGGTGGTGACGTAACGAAGCAGCCACCAAGCCCACGAAGCGCCGCCGATGGATGCACGCATTTTATAGCTGGCGAAGTAGGTGACGTTGCTGGCGATGTCGCTGTCCATCCGCCATCGAAAGCCAAGCTTTGCGGAAGTGGCGACAAGAAGGCAGACAGCGGCGAGATGAAATCTGCTTTGCTGGCTGTTTGGTCGCTAGTGGCCAGGGCAATGTCGAAGCGCCGCAATCCACATCCCGGCGATGTGTCAGCAGAAGCAGACACACCCGCAACAAGAAGCAGATGCGCGACGACGGCTGATAGCACCTGCATAGCGAAGAGGAAGAGCAGTGGATTAGGTGGTGACGAAACGAAGCAGCCACCAAGCCCCATGCTTCAGTCAACACTAATCCATGTAAGGAGTATTCGACGTAGCAATCATAGAATTGCTAACAAGAAGTTTCTGATGAGACGATGCTAATTTATTTTTTGTACATTTGTATGATAGGTGTTCAAGATGGAGAGGTTCAAACAGAAGTCACAAAGCAGTACTTCGATTCCTTGGAATGTGACAACAAGGATTGATGATTTGTGGGGTTTAACGTCCCAAAACCAGCTCTGATTATGAGAGACGCCGTAGTGGAGGGCTCCGGAAATTTCGACCACCTGGGGTTCTTTAACGTGCACTGACATCGCACAGCACACGGGCCTCAACATTTCGCCTCCATCGAAATGCAGCCGCCGCAGCCGGGATTCGATCCCGCGACACTCGGATCAGCAGCCGAGTACCATAGCCACTAGACCACCGTGGCGGGGCGAATTATCAAGACTTAAGGAAGAATTAGGTAGCCTCAAAATGACACAGTCATCACTAGAGAAAGACAACAGACGTGTGAAATTCTACTCAGGACTCCCATGTTATGCTATGTTGTTAGCAGTTTTCAACATTCTGGAAGGCAGTGTACCACATGGAGGAAGACATGCCCTGACCAAGTTTGAAGAATTCCTTGTGACACTTATAAGATTAAGACTTGGAGTACCTCTACAGGACCTGGCCTACAGGTTTTCCGTAAGTATATCAACAGTGCTTATAGATGACGGAATATGCCTGCACCAACAGTGCTTATAGATGGTGCGGAATATGCCTGCACAATCCACATTTATTAGCATAACATCTGTCACTAAAAGCAATGGGTACAGTTAACAGATCATGCCAACACATACATCTGGAAAGCACAGTGCTATTTCTTGTGACGAGTAATTAGTACAGAATAGTAAATGCAGTAGAGTCCAAAACTAGGTGCTGCTGGCATTACAGCCCACCAAGGTGGCAATGTTTTGCAGGAAAATATTCGTTGTTTAAGCTAGAGGCTGTAAAACCAAATTGTGTGTTGTGCAAAAGAGCATCTGAAAAGATGTATACAATTTTAGAATGCGACATTGTACCTTCAGTAGCGGGCAGTGGTGCATAACAATTTTTGTTTCCTAGGTCAGTCAAGCCACAGTCACAAGGATCGTGGAACGCTGGCTTGATGTCATGTACGTTCGCCTGCGACGACTTGTGGAGTGGCCAGATCGGGAGGAGCTGCAACTAACCATGCCCATGTGTTTCCGTAGAGCATTTGGAACTAGGGTAGCTGTAATAATCGACTGTTTTGAAGTGTTTCTAGAACGGCCCTCTTCAGCTCTTCCACGCTGTCAAACATGGTCACGATACAAGCACCATAATACCGTTAAATACTTAATTGGAATTGCACCTCATGGCTGTATCACTTACATCTCCAAAGGATGGGGTGGGCGTACAAGTGACAAGCTGCTGACTGAGTGCTGTGGTATTCTAAACAATCTTTTACCAGGAGACACTGTGCTAGCGGACAGAGGTTTCACTATTGCTGATGCCGTAGGGATTCGACGTGCACAGCTTGAAGTGCCAGCATTCACGAAAGGAAAGCGACAGCTCACAGCCTGGGAAGTGGAGAAAACACGAAAGATAGCCAATGTTCGCATTCACGTAGAGAGAGTGATCGGGCTGTTGCGACGCAAGTATGCCATATTGTCCTCAATTATTCCAATTGAGCTGGTCAGAAGAAGTGGAGATACGACAACACAACTGGACAAAATTGTGGCAGTATGTTCAGCACTGACTAATCTTAGTAAATCTGTTGTGCCGTTTCAAGGAATTTTGCTGTATTTGTCATAAAAAGGGTGGAAGCATAAATGCTAACCAGAAGAACTAGCCAACACAAATGCCGACCATCAAGTGAAAGGGCATGCAGTAGCCGAAAAGAAAGTACACAAAACTGATGTATGCATGTTTGAAGATAGTAGCAATACCTGACAATTAATTAGGCGCACACACGCGCCAGTGTTGCCACGACACTTAAAATAATTGTAGTAGAATTTTATGTGAAAAATCAGCAGAAATCATTAGATCATTAATTACCATTCCTGCACTAAGTGTTTGAAACTATAAGGTTGTCACAAAATAGTGCCTATTTCAACGAGAACCCTGGCATCGAACTAGAGGGAAGGCCCAAAACAACAAGTGGCGCGCACGGGGGGCCCCAAAGTCACGCCGCGTCTCCGAAAGGGGAGAATATTGTAGAATCTTTCTTATCGCGGCGAGCGCGCGCGGGACAGACGTAAGGAGAGAGGAGGCGGAGAGTACACACCGACGCTCCTCGCCCCAACGAAGGACCTAGAATGGGCGAGAAGGTTCCCAATTTTGTGTGTGTTTGAGTCACATAGGCCACGCCGAACTTTCTAGCACGCCTTCCCAGGGCTATATAAGCAGTCGGACACGGGCCGCGAAAAAGGAGAGAAGAGTAGCAAGTAAAAGAAGAAGCAAGAAGTCTTGCGTGACTCACCGCCGTATTCTAGAACCAAACTTAACTTATCGCGATAAGGTTACTTTTGTAAGGAGAACTTGAACTTAAGTTTAAGAAAAGGTAAAGGGGCTTTCCGAAACCCACCTTACAAGATTTTAAGGCGACCTTATGAAAGGCGCTCTTGTCCGAGTGAGTGAGTGGCATGGGAGCGAGGCTAAGCGCATTTTTTGTGTGTTTTCTTTTGTAAGCAGGCGCACAGCTGCACGGGACAATGAAAAAGGGGTGTAGAGGGGGGTCATTCGGGGGGGTTGGACTGGTCGGACGGGGTGTGCGCTGGCATGTCTCGTCAGCACAGTTTCCCGGAGTCTCGGCAGTGTACGTGCTTTTGCGAGTGACCATGTGCTTGTATCTCCACTACGCGTGTGCGGAGAACACCGAGGTGTGGACGCTGTATTCTTGTGTACGTGTTTGTGTCGGCACTGCAGTGTAGTCCTACGCAGGCAACTGCAAAATAGCGATGTGTTTGCGACGACGAAGTGGCCCAACGGGCAGTGTGTTCTAAACGAACGAACTGTGCGCGGTGCGTGAACGAAGTCTGTTGCGGATATCTCTTTCTAGGTACTGTAATTCATTGTTTTCTAATTAAACGTGTATGGTCTTCCATTTACCGCATGGATTATTCCGGCTCACTTTGGTACCCCTTCGTGCTTGGTGCGTGTACTTTTCTTCTGTCCCGCTGGGCTTTTCAATAAAACTTCGCTTTAGTAAAACCACATTTTGTTTACACTGATCCCTGATGTATGCTAGCTCCGCCGACGTGCCATGTCCAGCTGTTTCGGTGAAATAGGGCACATTCGATCGCGTACACTTTCCTTCGATGCTCTGCTGCAATAGCCGTTATCCATAAGTGACTTGTTGCGCCTTGTTTACAAAACGAAGAGTCTCGCTGAAGCGGTTGTAGCCTTGTTGGGTAAGGAGCCACCAACGTACCTCCGCGACCGTCGGTGTCCTTTCGCAGGGATGGCATGAAGCTTCAGCACGGTACTTGTGGAGCGGAAGCGGCACAAGTACCCATGCTTGTCGCAAATCTCCATGGGATTTAGGCGATCACGGATTGCATGCCACGACATTCGCACTTACGCATATGCTGCCCGCAGCTCGATAATTCATGCCGATCCATATTTTAAACCAATTCCGCAACGTTGTCATCCATGCATGCCATTTTGTTTGCTTACAAGTGAGCGTCAAGGTAGGTCGGGGGCTACCTTAAGGAAGCCTTACTTATGGCGGCGGTAAGTACAAGAAAAGTTCAGATGTAAGTATAAGGTTGGTTTTTGAAACGCGTTAAGGGTCACTTTAAGGTTACGGGCTACTTAAGTCACAAGCATAAGGATAATCAGACTCCGTTCCACGAGCCAGCTGACAAGCCACCTGCAAGCTTCGAACTGAGAAGACTCCCGAGTGACTTGGTGAATAGGACTCTTTTGTGTTTTGTTCTTTGTTGCAGTGCATGAGCTTGTTCGTGTTTGTTGGCTTTGTGTACGTTTTGTGTAACTGGCCTATTTAATGAGAATATATTTGTTTTGTTTGATCACCCTTGCCTCTGACTCTGTCTTTGAACCACTGCTGGCGTTTTGCTAGTGTGCTAAAGGGGACCAAAAATCTTATTGTCCAAGCTTTCGTGGGATCTTTTTCGGGGAACCAAGACATTGGTTTTTGGAATTATTTCGGTAGATCGCGTCCCGTACATCCACGGGTTTGGTGACAAAGGTGAGCGTATACATAAGAGTGTAGAGTAGGCCGCCTATGATAGTTGTCAGTGTCCGAGAGAAAGCCGTGCAGAAGTGCGATTCAAGGCTCCGATGATGCGTCCACAGGGGCTACATGGCTAGCAGTACCTAAAAGCTATGTTGTTTAAGTTATGCCCCAGAAATAAAACATAATGCCCTTATATCTTGAGCAAATAAAGTTTACTGTGCGCGAACAGGCATTCCTAAAATGGCATTTCCGACATTAATCTAAAAAGGGCTGCACAACAATGCCACATCGAATGCGCTTATGTTGATCCCACTGCAAGCAGTCCATTGTCCTTATCAGTGGCCAATGTAAATGAGTGATCCGGTACACGCTAAAGAAGTCATCGGGCACTTGGCTAAATTGTTCCTCAGATTTCTTTACGAAAGAACACCAGCTGGCAGGGATTCCTGTGGTACGCCTATTTACTTTTAAGGAAAGTAAAGTTAAAGACAAGAGGCCTGCCACAGGCAGAGTGCCATTGGTAGAGGCAGCAAAACTGGAGGGTGCGGCAAAGTGCTCACTTTCACCTTATCAGTGTTTTTCCAAATTTGCTCAAAGCACATAATAGCGTGCTGCAATATTTACTCTAGCGACAGATAGCCGTACGAATGAGAGGCTTGAAACACAGGAAACTGTTCATTAATGAGCCAATAACTCGCCTTTATTTTTCGTCGTTCATCAGGTGGTACCACACTAAAATAAACTCGTGACGAAAAATCACCAGATTTTGCGTCTGTTCCAGCAAAGAGACAAAAAAAAAATCAGTAGAGAGAGACTCCTTATCACTGAATCAGCAGACAATTTCAAAAATCAGTAGATCTACTGATAAATCAGCAGCCGTGGCAAATACTGACACGCGCATCTGCACACAAGGGAACTGCTTCATCAAGGGATCTAACTTCATCTACATGCAAGCTAACCAAAGGCTGGCTTGCACACACACTTCCACTATTACTGACTGCCAAGCCTAGGCCTTTATATGCACTTTATTCCTGTGTCAAAATGAAATTTGAGCGCACTTTTACAATCTCGACAGTGCAACAAAAGGTTACATAACAGTTATCTTGGTTGTTATACACCATTAATTTCTGTTTAGATCAGAAGCAGGGAAGTATCCGGAGGTGAAAGAAACTTCATAAATCGTAGCAGTCGGACACTTAAAACTTCCAGGCATGTTTTGCGACACAAATATCTGGGCATATCTTGCCCGACCTTATTCGCAGCCACAGAAACATTAACTCAGACCTAATTTCTACTTCTGCCTCCGTGATGAGGAATGGATGATAGGCATAGCTACGACTTTTTAGGGGCGAAGCTCCTTAGGGTGTGGGTCTGTCCCTCCTCTGTATGTATGTATGCAGCCACCTAATTCCAATCCCACTCTCTTGCCCTCAGCCCACTACTGCATAAAGGCAGGTATGCGGCACAGAAAGCGGGTATGTGTGTCCAGGCTGCTACCTGGACAAACGCATCATCATCATCATCAGCTACCTCTTTCCTGAAGCCATGCACTACGCCACGAAGCGCACATGGAAACATGCACGACGATGACACTAAATACCCAACATTAACGAAGGACTGCCCGTTTCTAACGATGATGATGATGATGCGTTTGTGCTAGCCCGTTACAGCGCATGTAAGAAGCTGGTGTAAGACGCTGTGGCCTCTCCGCCTTATACTCTTTCAGCAGTCATGTGATGGCGTCGGCAAACGCGGTGCGCGTTCCGGCCTGTGTAAGGGGCTGCGAAGACGCTGTAAGAGTACTGCACGTTTATAACGCGTTTGTGCTAGCGTCCCCTTAAACGCGAGATCCCAGCGTTCGAACACAGTGTTTCTCACGTCTTCACATGATGCTCGACTGGGCGAATTACACGGAAGATTCACGGTTTACCGATGATTCACTCCGGAGCTTCGCCCACTCATCATCATTCACCCCTTGGATATGCTGTGATTTTTTTGTTACTATAACTTCCTGCAACCATATTCACATATGACGGAGGGACAGACTTTTCTAAATGTTCAGCAGTGAATGTTGACATGACATCCTCTTCTTCAGAGTCCAAATGTTTACCCTCTTTCACGGTGATTACTGTCGTTTGACAAATCACCATAGTTCACAAGCACTGTAAGCTTAGCTAAACACAAGTTGAATGTGTGTGTGTGTGCGTGTGTGTGTGTGTGTGTGTGTGTGTGGAACGCTTCAGTGCCTGTTAATGCACATTTTTCTTTTTGTTGCAAGGCTTGCAATCTTTGCAAAACCATTCCTTGGCCTTTGGTGCACGTTTGAGATTAGCACTTGAAAAATGAAACCATTTGCCAGGGCATTGTTGGCCACTACACTCAACCATTTCACCATATTCAGCACCACCACAGTAACAGTAGCATTCACTGTCTGCTGAACTTTCGTCATGTGTTGGTGCTGTTTCTTGTAGAGGCAAGCTAGTCCAGTGTTTAAATAAAAGCTGTGGGAGCAGAACCTGCTCAAAAAATGCCTTTGACTTCTGTTCCAGTTCCTTACAGAAAGACACATCAATAGTGATGCGTTCAATTAAAATGTCTGATGGTGTCCACAAAACGAAATCGCACCACTGCCGTTCGCACACTAAAAGTTGCAGTTGTACCTGGTAAAAGTACATGTGGCTTCTCTTCAGCTGAACACTGTCACCACATGGCTCCAAGCGGCACTCTTCTGTTTCAGCACATCGCTCACACAGCCTGCTGAATAAGGGCACTTAATTTCCAGCACACCGTCGTCACAGCATTCACATGAAATCAAGCCATCGGGGCTGGCGGCTAGATAAGATTTCTTCGTCGAAATATGCAGGCCAGAGCTTCGACACACAAACTGCTCATGCTTAGTGGTCATGGCAGAAATATAGGCCTTCCTGGCTACTGGTCCTTTTCTTTTTCCCCAATCAGTTGCTGCTTAAAAAAACTGCTGCTCTTCGGGATAGCACATCTTAATAAGGCTGATGGATGGCTTGGAGAGGGAAGTTCGGCAAGCTGCATACACAGTTGATGACGTCACCCTTCCTGCTCTGAAAGCAAACCAAACCGAAGAAGCTGACTGGTCCTTTGCTGCCATCTCAACAGCCTGGCAGACCTGCATATTGGTAACAGGGACCATCCAAACATTGGAGATGCAATTCAACAAATTCATGAACTGGCATCATTTCCGTTGATGAACGACATACAAAGTACCCTGCCATGTTACTCATTATCTTGCAAGCACAGGTCCTTACACTGGGACTTACAAAATGAATACTTCAGCAAAATACTGCCTGAATGAATATGTAAAAATGTCAGGTGTTTTACAAGCACTGTGCAAACAAATTTCTTGTAAACTGCACTTTCTTTAAGAATACTGCTGCCACATGTTGCACACTTGCTACTAATTGAGTTTTTACGTTCACATGCTCTTGAAAGCGAAATGCTGCTTACCTTCGGTTCTACAGTGAAGGCACGTGCGAACATCTGACACTCCTCTTTTACCTCGTCCCATGTTGCTGGTCTGTTACGGGTTAGCTCTCCGAGAACAGCTGTGGAGTACTTTTGTGACAAGGGAATGAAGTCGTCACAAAAACCCTTTGCGAGTGACAAGACAGGAGGCTGCACTCCAGTATTTTTTATACTGGTAAGAAAGTCAGCCCATTCTTTGTTTGAGAGGCTCTCAATCCGAGCTTTACTTTTCTTCGCTGGTGCTTGCCTCATTTCCTTGAGGCGCTGACGTTTCGCAGTGGATGAAGAAAAGTCTATCTGGGCAGTCGGTGAACAGGGCACATTGGTGATGTATGGAGGCAACCTTGGTTTTGTCCGTACACGCTTGGTCCTCTCTGAATGAAACTGTTGCCTCCAAATAAAAGAGCACTGCACCTATGTGAGAGCAGGCCTCACCGAGGCCAGCCATGCACGTACAGTGAGCAGCCTTCACCTGTCCGTCCTCTTTCATTATAATCCATGGCACCAATGGTTGTGCCGAAAGTGCCTGCGAGTGGTTTACCTGCAGATCCAACGAATGGAACTGTTTAGAATCGCGCACCTGAAATGTGCATGCAGTACCTAATGAATATCGAAGCTATCTCGTGGCGCATCAATCACTCCAATTAGTAGGCTATGCCGTACAAATTTACGCGCTCGAAGAATTCGTCGGCGATATGCTGTTACATAATGATCATCACCGTGAAAAGCACACTAACGACACTGGGAGGTCTAATCCTTCAAGCTCACCATTTGCTTACACTCGCATACAAAATGATGCCGATCAATCGATGAATGCTTCGATTCACGCCTCCAAACAAATGCACACGGTGTGTTGACCTTGTATGCCCTCTACTCTACAGCCTGCGTGCGTGTGGATCCGTGCCTACCTTCTTCCGGAACGCTCAGAGCGCGAGGTTGCTCCGACTAACGTTACTAGTAACGTTGGCTACGACGGCCGGATCGGTTTCTTTTGCTCCTGCCGAACGATGCGTTAGCTCGTGCAAAGTTTTCGCCAGTCTTCCCTGACGCGTCTTCAAATGGAATCGATCTTTGCTAGACTAAATGATATTATTTTAAATATTGCGCCCGATGTACGGCTGCGTCACGACGCCTTGCTTGCCCTCAGGATCATATGACGCTGTCTCGCACTCGCGAGGCGTACACCTGTGTTAGCACAGCCTTAACGCGTCAAAACTGTACATTCAACGAGCCCTTACCTTTCCACGTACGATGACGACGTCGTCGACCTTCTTCTACTGCGGCTCCTGACCGAAGCCACTTGTGAGATAATTGTGCGCTTCGAGCGACTTTCTCGCTTTCATCTGCTCATGCGTGATGTAGCTCGTAGCGTGAATCTTTGGTATCTGAAATTTCCACTCTCGGCACAAGCTCGACGTCAAAGTGCAACTTGTCCGGGCCCAGGAGCAGTGGATCAACGTCGCCGCAAAGCTTCAGCTTTTCAATGTAGCGTTTCCTTGCTGCGTCGTCCAAGCTTCGCGCATATGAGCTCAGGCTGATCACTGGCGCATCGCCCATGATCCCCAGAACCCTCTACCGCGTTCGCGTTCGAGAATTTGCGTCCTAGAGTAACACCAGCCGTCCAAACCACGAACTGAACAATGCACTACTACAGAACACGCCGTACAGCAGTGACCAAGATCATGGTGGACGGCCCGAGGGGCGGCGTTGCCATAGTTGCCAGCGGTGCTCGCTGCATTCTGGTGACGTCATACTTACATATTTTTCGTGTTCCCTTAGGTACCCAACCCCACTGCTTATCCACACGCCAAGATATTTGTATTTATCCACTATCTCCAACGTCACCTCTTGTATCCTATGTTCACCACCTTCATTATCATTAAAAACCATGGCTGCCGATTTTTCTTTACCAGACTTAAACCCTAACTCGTTTCCCACTTTACCACAGATGTCCACCAATGCTTGCAGATCTTCCTTGTTGCCGGCCATTAATACTATATCATCTGCGTACATCAGTGCTGGTAATAATTGTTCAACATATTTTCCTTGTCTTCTGAAGGAGAGGTTGAAGCCTGGTCCACTCCTCTCTAATTTGGCCTCTAATCCTTATAGATACAGCATAAATAACAAGGGTGACAGAGTACACACTTGTCTAAGCCCCCGTTGTATCTGTATGTCCAGGTTGTACCCGCCAGGAGCCTCCACCATCGCATAGCCCGCCAGCACCACTGTGGCCACTTTTTCGTTAGCGTCGGGGGAGCTTCCTCGGGCCCCCCTGCATACTCCGAGAGAAGTGAAGGCGCCGCGCCCGCTGAGCGCGGTGTTGCTGAATGTAATAGCGATTTTTTCACCTCTACGTGGAATGGAACATGTATTGCGAGAAGGCTAGATGTTCGGCCTTGTGGGCCGCGTATAAAAAAAAATGCTAAGCGCTAACGAAGGACGAGAAGTATATATATACTATACAGACAGGCGCAACATGAGCGCTCGTGTTACTGACCTTCGTCCTTTGGAATATCAGTAAACAATTGTAACTTTCTATGGGGTGAAAGTACTGGGAACGGTAAGCTGCTGGATCAGGCAAGCTCTGCGCGCATGACGTAGTTGATGAAATCAAGGAAGCTGGCGCTGAAACCATCAGCCACCGCATTCCGCAAATGCGGACAAAATCTCTCAAAGAATATGGAGTTGACTGCAGGTTCGACCGTTTTCTTTGTTAATTTATTGAGCATTTTCTCAGCAACCAGCGCAAGAGCACTTTTGTAGTGCACAGTGATAGCGAGAACCCGGCCGATCCCCAATTCGGCGGTTTAGTCTTGTGGCGATATTGTTTAATAAAGTTCGCGCTGTTCATCATCGCGTGTTCAAGCAGTGATACATGGGTATTAAATAAACAGTTGGCGCCAGATGTGTCCACCCGCCGCCGTCAAGGGCACATATGCAAGCGCAAACACGCCGGTGCGGCCGCTGTGCTTTTAATTAAGAACTGTGAAACAACTTGGCCCCAAGCATAAAGGGTAGAAAGAAATATGTGCGAAGTATGTGATGCTTACGAAAATTGGTAACGGAAAAAAATAATCAATTCGCTATCAAAGGGGAAGCAAACTTACTGCTTCTATAATCGCTTTGATTCACTCGTATTAAAATTTATAAAAACTAATAGAAGTTAATATGATGCTCCAAATAAGTCATGCTTGTTGAACGTTTTCCTTTTCTTTTTTTTTGAACGTTTATTGAGCCAAAACGACCTATCTGCACCCCGAAATTGCTCCAAAAGCATCGCGGATTTTCCCATATTTGTGCCACACTGAAAAATCTGCTATCATCTACAACTCATGCAAACAACCACACAGTTGTCTTTTAAATAAAAAAAATCTACTGCTGCTATGAAGCACTTACGGGCGCGTTGGGAAGCTTTGATACTTCGTCTACGGAAAGCTGCTGTAATTGTTACTGTTCGATTCCACAACACTGCAGTTGCCACTTCTACAAAGAACCGTTCGGACGCATTTAAAAAATTTTTTGCTGCGGTGCAGGGTGACGACAGAGCCTTTTAACTGCCGCAGTCGCCAAGGGTAGAGTGTACTAGAAAGGTTGAGTGCCGTGATCCCCTACTGGCGCCCATGCTTTCAAGCGACGCTCCAAACACGGAAAATTTATGTGGGGGCGCTGCGGTCGAGGTGGTTTGGGGCGCGCCGAGTCGTGTGCTGTCAGAAGTGGTAACGACTGCGTGGAATGCCTCGCCGCTCGTTGGTTTTGGCTTCTTTTTTATGCTCACTGTGCCCTGTCCACGATCTCCCCTGGCCCTCTCAGTATAATATGCCGAAGTACCGCCATCGGCACTGCTATGCACCAGGCTGTCGCACCGGCTATTCAGGTGTTAAATTCAAGCGAAAACTGTCTCTCTTCAGCCACGCTGTCGATCCAAGCTTGTGCAGGTGGCTATTCAGGCAGAACCAAATGGGACATCCTATTTAGCTCGCACCATACAGTGCCGTAGCAGACGCTTCAACCAAACAGCTCTCGCAAAAACAATTCGGTCTATCCGCGCACACACAGCTTATATTGCTGTGCGCGGGAATTTTATGTGTGCTAAAGCATGACGGCTTTATCTACGTTGCCAGTGAACAGCACCAATCGCTGCAGAAAAGAAGCTTACGAACGCGGCCGGCACGGCTTAGCCGCAGCGTGCCTTGGTTAGAGTGTACTACCTTGGTCCACCAAACCACCTCGCTCACAGCGCCCCCCTCTATGCTGTCTGTGCGCCGCGCCTCAGACGCTGAGCGGCGGCCGCGCCACTCAACCTTTCTAGTACACTCTACCAAGGGCAAGCAGGCGCGACCGCTCTCCGCTCTCCCGACTGTGATGCGCCCGCCGCCGCAACGGCGCTGGCGTCGTCGCGGGGAGTTAGATGTGCAACCTACCTATAGGCTCGGATTCCTGTCTTTCCCATTTTAGGACTACCTTGTTGCTTTTATAGATCTCCTTTAGAAGACCATCGACGCGACGACAGTGCACCACTGGCGGCAGCAGGCGATACTCCAGCTATGCCTTTTTAATGCATGATTTAAACGAAAGAATCGCGAGATCGGATCCCGGCCGCGGCGGCTGCATTTCGATGGAGGCGAAATGTTGAGGCCCGTGTGCTGTGCGATGTCAGTGCACGTTAAAGAACCCCAGGTGGTCAAAATTTCCGGAGCCCTCCACTACGGCGTCTCTCATAATCAGAGCTGGTTTTGGGACGTTAAACCCCACATATCAATCAAACGAAAGAAATAAACCTGAATAATAAAAATAAGTAGCTTTCGCATGAATTTACGGGCAAACATACATAGGTTAGCTGAAAGGTTATAGTATTTGTTTGCGAAATGGAAGCAGACGGCAGACGACCAGAATGCGAAAGCGATAGCACAGTGGCAGGGTCAGCTGCAGCAAGCCGATTCGCGCCTCCGAATGGGAGGCAATTACCACACGTATTGTTGTGCAAAATGGTGCAGCAGCTCTGGGAGGAAGGGCACCACGAGTTTCTTCAGAGTTCCTGCAGATTGCAGGTACGTGCATCCGCAGTTTTCTTTCAATACCGCGCAAATTGCGCGAGGCGGTTACAGTGGTTACAGAACGTCATTTGGCCACGCAGCCGTTAATTGTTGTTGTTGTTGTTTTGTGGGGTTTTACGTCCCAAAACCAGTTCTGATTATGAGAGACGCCGTAGTGGAGGGCTCCGGAAATTTCGACCACCTGGGGTTCTTTAACGTGCACTGACATCGCACAGCACACGGGCCTCAACATTTCGCCTCCATCGAAATGCAGCCGCCGCGGCCGGGATTCGATCCCGCGACCCTCGGATCAGCAGCCGAGTACCTTAGCCACTAGACCACCGTGGCGGGGCAGCCGTTAATTGGAGCTGTGGAGGCCTGCATGCACGTCTTATTCTAAGCAGCAATGTTTATTTTAACTTTCGAAGTCTGCATAGTTAAAGGGGAATAAAATTGCATTGTGACGATCGCGGGTTAGCTGAAAGGTTCACACGTTTAATTTCTAGAAAAAAAAACGAGTTGCAGGCGAAGGAGCTCATTATACTTCTGCGCGGACTCCTGAAAATGGGCCTGTTGAAAAAGCTTCACTGCGCGCGCAAGTAGATGTTCGCCTAGACGGGGTCCCAGATGGGACCCACTGGCAACTGGTCCCCACTGGGAATTTGACCATAAACCAATTGAACTGGTCCCAACTGGTCCCCATTGCTACTGGTTCCAACTGGCCCCGCTGCTACTCACCTAGCCTATGTGAGGCCAGTAGCAGCGGCATCAAACTTTTGCCCCTGTTACACATGCGTAACAGATTGTGAACTATACTCAGCTGGAACCATACATCATTATTTAATGAGTGAAAAGATCGCTCGCTGCCATCGCGTATGACCGAGTTGGTAACTGCTGCCCGCGAAATCTGTAGATCAAGTCATACAGCAGAAGAAGCTCGGTGCTGAAACGTGACATTTATTAGAAATATTGCAGCTTGTGCTCTGGCTGGGAATCTTCTTGAATGCTTTCTTGGAGACGCGGCAAACTCTTGGATGTTTTGTGGGCCGTGAACGTATTTTATCACCTGAAAGCAATTGTATTTCCACGCTATTAGCCAAGTTAAAAGAAAATCACTGCTATTGTAAAGAAGCGCACTGTGCACAGCCCCGCACCAGTGAATCGTAAGTGGGGCTTGGGCTGGATGTTGTTACGATCTTGGCCGCGAGGCCTACGCCGTGTCGTCTTACGTTAGCGCCATACGCTGCGTCCACGACTACGTCGGACTTCTTTATTATAATTGGTGGAATCGTAACAACATCCAGCCAAAGCCCCACTTGCGATTCACTGGTGCGGGGCTGTGCACAGCGCGTTTCTTCGTTACAATATCAACATGCAACCCTACCAAAAACGCCAAACGTCAAACAGCCACTGGCTGATACTAAGAGGTCAACTCAATGCAGTAACTTCGAAGCACTTTTCAATGTAAAAATTCATACAGGCCTCGTGCACTGCTGTTTCAAATCGGACAAGCAGCGCCACAGGCGCGAGTAGCGGCGGTTTCCGGCAAAAAGTGCGAGTTCCCTCCTCACAGCTGCGCCCGTGACCACGTTTGTTTGGAATGGCCGCCGCGGTGGTGTAGTGGTTACGGTAATCGGCTGCCACCCAAAAAACGCGGGTTCGATCCCGGCCGCGGCGGTCGTATTTTCGATGGAGGCGAAAATGCCAGAGGCCCGTGTACTGTGCGTTGTCAGTGCACGTTAAAGAACCCCAGGTGGTCGAAATTTCCGGAGCCCTCCACTACGGCCTTTCTCTCTATCTCTTTCATTCCCTTTCCCTCTACCCCCACGGACGCTTAGCCGTGCTCCCTACATGGGCTGTAGAAATTAGCGTCCTTTCCGAACCACAATAAATCAATCAATCAATCCAGCAGCGCGAACGCGTTTAAGCGGCGAAAAAAAGTCTACTTCTCATTACTGCTGCGTTTTAGGATGCCACAACAGCTATCGGAACACAGCCGGGAAGCAGCCTAAGGTGGAATTTTATCGTTTTTCATGGAAATGGTACGAGGCCGATCGGCGACTACGTCGGATCACCGCCGTCCGGCGCGCCTGGTAAGCAAACGCGTATCATCTTCGCGCGTACGTTTTGTTTTGCTTGTTCTCTGAAATATTAGCAAAATGCAAACTGCTTTCTTTTTTATTGTTAGCCCCAATGGTGATTTGTGGCAACCAATTCGGGGACAGACCCTCACCTGCAGCACCCACTTTGTCGGTAACAAGGCAAGCGCGGTCGCCAGCCACCCCGCCTATGTGCCAACCGTGTTTCCGCCGTGCTTTGCGTCATATAGGTCAATAGCGCGAGCCAAAGTGCTTCTTTTGAAGTACTCTTCAACGTTTGCGATTTTTCCGTAGCCACAAAATAGCAAGCGGGCCTCGTTTCGGGGTGCCATCGTCCCAAGTCAACTCTCGCCGCATACAAGTTCGCTGTGAGCGCCGGAGAGGGAACTCGCGGAAAATGCTCGTTCTGGCCGCTTTGGCGCTGGGTGTTCAGTGAGCGGTGGCGCCGCCAAACGAGCGCACTAGGCCTACACGGAGGCATCCCTCACCTTCAAATGCTAGCATCGGCACCAAGGAGAGCAGCGCCAAGCCGTTTGCACACAATCGATCCACAAGCGTGTTGTCACGGGCGAAAACAGTTGTCATGCGCTCGTCCGAAGTGTCATCTCTTCCACAGGTGCCACGTCCAACAATAACTGAGCACAAATTAAGTACACAGGCAACGAACAACCACGCGTTCCTCGGCGCAAAACATCACATGTGCCACAGCACAGCGGCCCGCACCTATGCCTCGCCTTGGCTCATCCACATGTGCTCTACGAAACTTGCGCACAGGCGCTTCTGCATGTTCTGTTATGCAGCTTCTTGTTATCAATAAATATTGCGGTATTTGCGCAAATTAATTTAATTTTTTTAATATCTTTCGCGCCTGCATTTGTTAATTGTTTACTCTATTTTCTTCGAACAAATCAGATACGAAACTAATAATGACCGTCAAGGCATCTGGTTCCAGTAGAACTGGTTATGGTTCCTGTTGGTATCCAGATGGGCACAGCGGAAACCATTTGGCCCTCACTTCGTTTCCAACTGGTACCATTTGGCCGGCAACTGGGACCACTTAAGTGGTCCCCAGTTGGAGTGGTCCCAACTGGGACCAGTTGCTCCCCAGTTCACCTGTAACTGGGACCACTTGCTTCCCATTTAGCTTCCAAATGGGACCAGTTGGCTTTGAACTGGGACCAGTTGATTCCAGTTACTTCCTGTTGAAACCAGTTAGATCCCCAGCTGCACATTTTCACCTGGGATAGGCGTGTGAAGCTACCTAGCAGCCGTTTTAACGTGCATCTCGTGAAGTTTGCGATGTCCTCCTGCGAGCTGTGTTGGGCAGTGACAACACCCTACACCGTCTCCTACCGTGTAGAGAAGGCGCAAGGGCAAAGCAGCAACAAATTTTAACTTCCAAACATAATGTGGGTACTTACTGCTCCTACTCTAAGTTCCAGCTTTTGAAAGTACTACAAATGATAAGAGTGCTGAATGGAGCAAACAGTCAACTTGCTTACCAATCGTTTCAGATTAGAAGCTTGGCTTCATTATGCAAACAGGCGTGATCTCATGCAGAAGCCCAAGGACCATGTTCATGCAACATATAAGTTGTGCTCAAAGCACATCACAAGAGAGTGCTTCACCAGCAGTTGCTGCAAAAGACTTGTGCGAGGAGCACTCCCCTCCATGAAGGTGTGGGACCTTAAGCTCAGGCCCTTGGTGCACCCAGGTGAAGACAGTCTAGAATTTAATAAATATCACTACGGCATTTTGCTAATCTTAACGTTATGAGTGTCTACTTGTGTCTAATACTTTGTTCTTCTTGTGGTTGCTTCTGCAGACTTTTTCGATGAGGCCAAGCAAGAAGGTAAGTTCATGCTTGAAGAAAATTGTTTTTATATGCGACTTCCTTGAATATATGTGAGTAAAATGTACAATGAACAAACAAATGATCATCATTACATATTTAGGTATTGTTAATGTACACCGGCGTACGTGTGGCATGAATGTAGGTCTCTGTGCTACAGAATTTATTATCTTTACAGCCATACTCGCCGAATACCCACTAAGTGAACACGGTAAGTACCTGCAGTGCACAGGGTGTAAATATGCCTCCACTAGGCATTGCCTTATTGTGTCAACCCATTTCACAAATGCTGAACAGTATTTTGTCACTGCAGACTACTGCCAAATACAAGCTGCTGTGGCAACAGGAGCAGACACCAGGGGCACAGGTGGGATGCCTACATCATAAATTCTATATCTCAACTAATTAACAAAGTCTTAATTGACCATAATGGTATTTTCTGCACATGTGTAGTGCAAGGGAGGTACCAGTCAAAGGTGGGACATAAGGAAAACGCAAAAACAACATAAAGGGCAGTGTTTAAAAAACCCAAAGGCTACTGACTGTTCACAAATAAATAAATGAGGGGCCAACCAAGATTGAAATTCAATGTAAAACTTCAATGGACTTAGGCAACGGGACAACTAAGAACTGTCAGCACTACTTGTAAGAAATAATAAAACTTCACATTTATACCGAATCAGTGAAGTCATGCCGAGTTTACTGTAAAGGAATGCAGCGTAGCTTATATACAAGCACAGCAACGCATCTCTTTGTTTAGGAGAGGAACTGCACATTATCCTTTGGCAGAACTTTGCAAAAAGCCCCCCCCCCAATCGTAGAAAACTACCTCATCATATATATCACCTGTTTGTGTGGTTTTACAGTAATGCCTTATTTTAACCTTTATTGACAATCATCTAAAAACAAAATTTTCTTTTGCAGGCAGCACACAGCCTTCCAGTTGTACGGGAGAGGGCTGTGCAGGCCGACACGTCTTGCACCTCTCTAGCGAGTTTTCTTTGCTCTTCTAAATACACCCATTTGATCCACCTAGGCTTAGTCCATACTAGTGCTCTGCCTCCTCTGTTATTACCATGTTCAAGTGCATAACAGTGCAACAAGCTGTGATGAGCAAGTGGCCACACCATGTCAGAGGTGGCATTAAACACCAATCTTTTATGAAAAAGTAGTTTATTTGGCAAATTAATCGTACACGCATATACAATATTATAATGTAGAACTCTATATTCATACACTATTTTTTCATTATTTTTGGCATTTTCAGAACATGACCTAGCTACAGTGACTTGCCACGGCCCTGCTCGTGATCACACCATGGCCCCACCTCCACCAGCTGCATCCCTTGCCTTGCCAGCCACCACACCATCATCACCAACAGTGGCCTTGACGTCACCTGCCACCATGCCATCATCACCAGCAATGGCTTTGCCTTCACCAGCCACCCCCAATGCATCATACCCGGCCAGTGCCGCAGGTTACTGTATGTTCAATGTGTGCAATTCAGGGTGTGTAACATACTTTTTGAAGAAGTGAGAACACACATTTCTGCACATTTAAAAATTTTATTCGCTTGGTTCAGTTGTGCTGCTGCAATGGTGTTTAAACAGGCTACCTCTACACAGTTCACAGTATTATTATCATGCACTTCTGCGAGAATATAGCAACAATGCAAGAGATCTTGAAGTACGATGTGTTCAGACCACTCATTCATGAAGTTCGTATAAACAGAGAAAATCATTAACTGTATTTTAATGAGAGCCATGTAAATATAGAAGATGCAAAACAATATAGACCAGATGAAGAGCAATACAAAGCACTAGTTCTTACAGAGATTGATGTTCCTGTGAGTAAATATTGGTGGCTAAAGTACATGCCAGATTTCATATCTTTCATTACAGTGCTGCATAGAAAAGAGGTGTGACTGCTTTCTTTAGCAATAAAAAAATCATTGAATCACCACTACAATAACACGATGCCTCTTGATTTTTAGGTGCCGCTGGTTCCAGTGGACTTCCCGGGGTGCCGTAACCAACAGCAGATGCCACTCCAAAAATAAGGCCATTTAGAGTAGCAGCTATAACCGCCCCAAAGCAATCCCAGAGGAAACGCGCTTCTGTGCACACCCCTTGAACAAAAAAAAAAAAAAAAACGACTGCACAAACTTGTTGCTAGAAGCGACAAATATCGCAAGGCTCTAGCAAGGATTAAGTGAAAATACCAGTTTAAACATGTCACAGGCAATGAGGCACTGAGCAGGATTGAGCGGCATGTACAAAGAGACTTTTTTGAATTTGTGAAAGCTAAAATTCGGCTCTGTTCTTTCCCAAAGTAAAAAAAAAACATTGGTCCAAAGAAATGAAACAATTCGGTCTAAATTTCTGCTTTCATTCACCAAAAGCCTATCGCTTCTTGAAGGAGGTTCTTCACTTGCACACTGAGGCGCTGGCTCGCAGACATTCCCATGACACCTGGGATCATCCCAGGCGCCATGGACACACTAAAATCTATAACCGAGAATTGGCCACTGCAAGACAAAGCATGCTGTCTGCTGTTTGATGAAATAGCATTGAAGCAAAATTTAATGTATGATCAGTCAACAGATGTTGCAATTGGCTTTTCTGATGGAAGTAGCAGGACTTCTGGTGTGGCAAATGCTGCACTTGTTGCAGTGCCTGGCATATCGAGAAGTTGGATGGAGCCAGTAGCTTTTACAGTGTCCCACAACGCTACACCAGCACTTGTGATGCGGTGGCTTTTGGTTGATTCAATTCAACAACTGGAAACGAAAGGTCTCTTCGTTAAGGCTGTAGTTTGTGACCAGGGCTCAAATAATATGAGCTTGTCAAAAATGCTTGTTCATTCTTTACATGAACCATTTTTTGTAGTCAACAGCAGAAAAATCTACTTCTTTTTTGACACTCCACACCTCATCGAATTCACAAGGAATAATTTGAGGCGACATAACCTCAAAATTGGAACACAATGAAAACTTGTACAAAAAAACCCGTAGCATTAATCAGACAACTGACACACCTACTGAACATTTGAAAAGTAGGCTTGCCAAAAAACTTAGACCAACACATCTACAGGACGCCCTTCAATGACACGAGAGTCAAGTACGCGACTCAGCTTTTTAGTGAATCTGTCTCCATTGCGTTGCTCACTCTCATGGCCATTGGAGAACTTCCTGTAGATGCAAAACCTACAGCACAGTTTGTAGAAAGAATGGACAAGCTTTTTGACAGTCTCAATAGCTCTGTAATGAAAAAGCATAATGACAAAATGAGGTATGCCCTGTCAGATGCCTCTGAGCACCGCACCTTCCTTGAGGAATGCATAGCATGGATTGTTGGCTGGCACTTTGGTGGTCCTCAGGACAAACAGTCACACACCATTAAGGGATGGCAAATCACACCCAAAGCCATGCTTTTACTGTGGATGGATCTAAAAGAAGAATATGGGTTTTCATGTCTTCTAACAAGGCATCTGCAGCAAGACACACTGGAAAACTTCTTTGCAACCATTCGCCAAAAGCATGGTTGCAATGAAGCACCCAATGTGTATCAATTCATAGCTTCTCTAAAACAAAACACATTTGGATTGGAAAACTTTTCCGGCTATCTGCACAGGGAAACTATGAGGCAACAAGTGCATTCCTCACCACCATCGAGGATGCTACTGCATTTGTGTCGCCAAGCAGCACACCTGCTGTCAGCCACAGTAATGATGATGAGTGGTGTTTTGTGGCGCAAGGGTCAGCTTCGACCAAAGAGCGCCATCACACTAGTTGAGAGGTTACTGATGTCGATAAGAGCTGTTCGTATGGTGGATGTGACATGGCTGTATAGTGGCCTAAAAAGTCGCTGTAAAAGGCGTAAAATATAGATCTATTAAAATAATGCAGATAAAATAAGGCAGATGAAGTATTAAAAACTTAATAGTGCATTACACGAGCACCAGTGCTTCAGCGAAGCCCTTGAGCACAAGAGCTAGGAGGCTGGTGCTTTTGAGTAACATTTGCAGCGACAACCTCCCACGGGAGGCTGCGCTACAAGTCTCCTGGCCAAATAATTTGTAATGTTTTGGCTTCCTCTAAAAACGCTATGACCGTGCTAGACTTAATTATTGCGTCGTTGCTAAGAAAGAAAGCTGGGTGAAGTGGAGTGCCACGATGATAAAAAGAGGGGAAGTATTTTTTCTTAATTGTTTGAGCTCTGGACATTGCACAAGCACATGGACTACCGAAAGCCTGCTGCCACATTTACTGCACATCGGGAGGTCTGCTCTTGTAAGGAGATAGGAATGAGTACCGTGGGTGTGCCCTATTCTGAGTCTGCATAGGACTACTTCGTTGTATCTTGTTTTTTCTGATGGTGAATTTCCTAATTTTCGCTTAGTTGTGTGTAGTTTGTTACACACCTCATTATCCCTCTGTCTCTGCCAATATCCTCGTAACCTGCACCGTAAAAGTGGCTTGAGGTCTGTTGTCACTACGGGTATATTTATGTCTGTATTAAAAGGTTACAGACGTTGCCTGTCCATCGGCTACTACGTTGCCCTCTATGCCTCTGTGACCAGGCATCCAGAACAAGACGATTACCTGGTTGCCCGCATAGGCTGAGCAAAGGACATTGAATATTTCAATAAAGATTGGATTATTTTGTTTCCGCAGACTCTCAAAGCAACAAACAACGCTTAGTGTCTGTGAATATTGTCACGCCTTGAGAAGAGAAAGTGAGGTTTAATAAACAGAAGGTCGGCTCGTACAGCTCAGACGCGGGACAGCTCGAACTTCTTTGTCGACCTCCCTCAGTCCATCCCCATGTGCCAACACCAGGTGGCATATGTCCCCCCCTGTCAAAAGCATCGACTTGATGCTTGGGAAACGAGAGAAACGGGTGAGCCAGCGGAAGTCAATGTCTATAAGAAAAAGTGAAAGGGCGCGGTTGCGGTTGGAAAAATAGAAATACGTGTGTGTGGAAGTATCGAAGGTCACCAAAGAGAAAAGGAAAATAAATTTCACACAGGAACACATGAACAAGGGCGAAAACACTACTGTGTGAAATACGGCTTGAGTCGTACGACGTGCACAGTTTCGGGCCGGAGCTGTCGACGAGGAGGCATGACACCGTCCGGAAGTACCTCGTATGTTACGTCACCAACACGTCGCACTACCTTGTACGGCCCGAAGTAGCGGCTTAGGAGTTTTTCAGATAACCCCGGCCGTCGGATAGGGGTCCACACCCAGACTTGGTCGCCGGGGCGATAAGCAACGTCTCGATGACGGAGGTTGTACCGTCGTGCATCGGCGCCTTGCTGGTGGCTGATGTTTACGCGAGCCAGTTGACGGGCTTCTTCGGCGTACTGGGTGTATTCCTCGGTGCCTGAAGAAAGTTCATCGCTTCGGTCGCACGGAAGCATGGCATCAAGCATCGTTTGGACGGTTCGCCCGTAAACAAGGTGGAAAGGCGAAAATCGGGTCGTTTCCTGCGTTGCGGTATTGTAGACAAACATGATGTACGGAAAATCTCGTCCCAAGTTTTGTGCTGGACGTCCACATACATTGCCAGCATATCTGCGATGGTTCTGTTCAAGCGCTCCGTTAGCCCATTAGTTTGAGGATGGTACGCTGTTGTTTTGTGGTGACTCCTACAGCTCAGTCTGAAGATGTCCTGCATCATTTGCGCTGTAAATGATGTCCCTCTGTCTGTGATTACGCATGACGGGGCGCCATGTCGCAGGACGATCTGGTGTACGAAGAACTTTGCGACTTCAGAGGCCGTGCCGCGGGGTAGGGCTTTTGTCTCGGCATAACGGGTTAAGTAGTCCGTTGCAACGATGATCCACTTGTTGCCAGATGACGATAACGGGAAGGGTCCGAGAAGATCCATTCCCATGAGGTCGAACGCTGTCTCGGGTGGTGAAATCGGTTGCAGTAATCCCGCAGGTTTCACAGGCGGTGCCTTGCGGCGTTGACACTCGCGACAGCCTTTCACGTAGCGGCGCACGCTGGATGATAGTCGCGGCCAGTAGTACTGCTGGCTAACTCGCGCGAGTGTCCGAGAATAGCCCAAGTGTCCTGACATGGGCTCGTCGTGGCAAGCAAATAGGATATCACCGCGCATGTCGGTAGGCACAACGAGGACAAAGGCTTTGTCGCTGCCGCGGGCATTTTTATTGTATAGAATGCCCCTTCTCAGACAAAACAAAGATAATTCGCGAGCAATGTGCCGAGGAACGTGGGATTCTTGGCCCTCAAGGTAATCGATAATGGGCCGTAATTCTGCGTCTGCTAGCTGCCTTGACATGAAGTCGGTATTAGTAACGGCTCCGAGAAACGCATCGTCATCCTCTGAGTGCAGAAAAGGGGAACTTACAGGTGCTCGAGAAAGCGCATCGGCGTCTTCGTGCTTTCGCCCTGACCTGTACACAATCGTGATGTCGAATTCTTGCAAGTGCAAACTCCACCGAGCAAGGCGGCCAGACGGGTCTCTGTGGTTGGCCAGCCAGCACAGCGAGTGGTGGTCAGTCACCACTTTGAAGGGACGACCGTATAGATAAGGCCGGAATTTTGTCGTCGCCCACACGACTGCGAGGCATTCCTTCTCTGAAGCAGAATAGTTGATCTCTGCCCGAGAGAGTGTACGACTGGCGTAAGCGATGACGTGCTCAACGGGGCCGTGTCGTTGCACAAGGACAGCACCAAGGCCGACGTTGCTAGCGTCTGTGTGGACCTCTGTATCTGCCTCGTCATCGAAATGGGCCAGTACAGGTGGTGACTGCATGCGCTCCCGGAGCTCTTCGAAGGCCGTCTGTTGTAGCGTGGTCCAGGCAAAAGGCACATCGTCTCGGGTGAGTCGCGTGAGAGGTTCGGCTATCCTGGAGAAGTCGGCAATGAATCGACGGTAATAGGAACACAAGCCAAGAAAACGTCGTATTGCCTTTTTATCCGATGGAGCAGGAACGGCGGCAATGGCTGCAGTTTTCTCAGGGTCGGGGCGGATTCCTTCTGCACTCACGACGTGCCCGAGAAACTTCAGCTCTTCATAGCCAAAGTGGCATTTTTGAGGTTTCAGCGTCAGCTCCGCTGAGTGAATGGCTTCCAGGACCGTTTTTAGGCGTCTCAGATGTTCTTCAAAGGACTCTGAGAAAATGACCACATCGTCCAGGTATACAAGACAGCTCTGCCATTTCAAGCCGGCGAGAACG
>JABSTT010003418.1:0-27995 GCA_013339685.2 Hyalomma asiaticum | reverse complement strand
GGAGAAACACGCCATACATGCTCGCTGCATTTGCGCATTCGTCAACGTACGCATAACAATTCTGCGTCTATGCTCCAGAAAGATGCCCTTTGTCTAAAGTTCGTATACAAACCCTGCAGGGACAATCCATACGCGCACCAGACCTTGCGTGTATTTTAGCAGAACTTGAGCCCATGTGAATCATGTAAGCACGGATCTGAAAACAAAGCATTAACAAGTAGTTAAAGCTTAAAGTTAACTTTGATACAGGCGTAGCCATGTAATACAGATCCGAACACTTAAAATTGTCCTCTACCTAGCAAATGCACTGAAAACGGCAGCCGTACGTGAAGAAAGTGAGAAAGACTTAAACGTAAAATGTTCTTCCAGGCTGCTTCTTAACGCGATTCGTGCAGCTGAAAGTGACGCACAAAGCCACCGTTTGCCTTCACAGATATTTAGATGCTTAAAAAAAACAATGACACTGGTGTTTAAACACTACGAAACAGCGTGGCTGCGTCACGCTTCTACGCGCTCCGCCTTCTGTGTGGTCTCTGCTACTCTTTCCTTGAGCAAGATGGCGGCGATGGCTTCACTTTCGGCGGGCCGCTTCCACCAGAAAAGTAATTTATCACCTCCTCGGTTAGTTGTTACTTGACCTAGGCTTGCCAACAGCTACCTTTGAAGTCTCACTCTTTTGCTTTGTGTGTTAGGCCTGACTTGCTCGTTCGATCTCATCCAGTCGTCGCGTAGCGCGAAATAGCTCTTTCGCCACCCATGCCATCGGCGCCGACAAGACCGGCAATTACAAGACTCTGACGATGGAAAAGGAAAGCACCATTATTCGTCAGGTGGAAAGCAGCCGACCTCAATGCGAAGTTGCTCGCAGTTCTCAATTTCGAAGCAAACTGTCTCAGACTAGTTAAGAACCGGGGAAGATCCTGGAGGCAGCAGAAAAAAGTCTGCGGGAAGCAGAAAAATTTCCGCTATGGCAGCCATCCTAAGCTGAAAGCCTTGAACATGTGGCTGAGCGCCACTGTAACTACAGATACCCGTGTCTGTGATTCTCCTAAGACAAAAAGCAAGACGCTGGCCTTGTCTATGGATATTACTGGATTTAAATCCAGCGAAGGCTGGCTGCGGAATTTGAAAAAAAGGTACGACCTGTCATTTAAGCGAACATGTGGCGAGAGTGGGGCTGTCGACCTAACCCTTGTGTCAAACTACAGCGCAGACAAGCTGTGTACACTGCTGTGCCAGTACTCTCCAGAGAACGTCTTTAACTGCGATGAGCGGGACTCTTTTATAAGATGTTGGCTGACAAGAGGCTTGCTTTGTCTGGGAACCCTACCATGGGGGAAAGCATAGCAAGGAGCGTCTGACAGTTTGTCGTGGGAGGCATGTCAGGAACGAGAAGCTTCTGCTCCTCGTTATAGGAAGTCGAAACATCCTAGATGTTTCACAGGGTCAAGATGCTGCCTGTCTGGTAAGAGGCAAACTCTAAGGCCTGGATAACGCAGGATCTTTTCGAAAAGTACATCCGGAAGCTGGACCGAAAATACGAGCTTCAGAACCGCAAGGTGCTCATGTTTGTCGACAACTACGGTGCCCACGGGCACATAACCAACCTGAAGGCGATTGATCTAGAGTTTTTGCCGCCAAATACAACAGGTGTGTTGTAGCCCATGGACCAGGGCATGATTAAGTACATGAAGGTTCACTACCAATCGTGCCTTTTGAATCACGTGCTCTTGTCTGTGGACAGCGGCAAGAACTATGTTGTGGATGTGCTGTCGGCCATCGGCATCCTGTCTGATGCCTGGAAGGCAGCGACAGTGGACACAATCCACAACCGCTTTCGCCATGCAGGATCTTTCCTTGATGATGAGAACAGTGCCACAGGCCACGACCTTGCGGCTGAGCTCCCGCCTGACATGAACGTTATCGGAGCAAAGAAGTAACAGCGCAAAGGAACACAGACGACGAAGAAACGAAGACCACAGGACAAGCGCTGACTGCCAACTGAATGTTTATTGCGTGAAAACCAGCCTATTTATACATTCTCAGAAGAACACGCACACATCAAAACACTCGCAATCACAAATACATTCGTTCTTTTATGAAGTCTATCTCCTTCTGTGATAGTGCAAGTGAGGGCGAACTAACACAACTATCTCCTTCTTGACTGATCCAGAACGCCTCTAAAATTTCTCTTTCTTTCTTACATTTTTCTTTACCAATAAATTTTTTTTTAAACATGGGAACGCATGTCTTGCAATGGTCAACTAAATGGCTACCATATCCATTTTTTACATTATTGGCGCGTTGACGTGCGCAATCATTAAAGCATTGTCCTGTCTGACCAATATACACTTTCCCACAGCTCATGAGAATTCGGTATACTACGTTACTCATGCAATCAGTGTAACGGGTTGTGTGATTAGTGGTGCACGCGGAGGTCCTGTTTTTCGAATTGTTGAGCGCACTTATCGATGACAGCTTGCAAGGAGCATTGAAAATCAAGTTAACATTGTGCCTGTTTGAAACTTTTTTTAAGATTGTGAGACAACTTGTGCCTTTTAAGATTGTGAGACAACTTGTGCAAGTATGGAACTACGTGCACGGGCCTCTTGTCTTTCCCCTTACCCTTGTTGCCCTGCTCTGCTTTTGTTCTCTGCAAAATCGTTTCGCACACGGATGTAATGACAGATTGGGGAAACCCTGCATCTCGGAACCGTGCTAGCTGATTCATTAGACTATGTGCACATTCGTGCTCACATGACTTGTTTAATGATGCCTTAATACAAGTGGTGGCTATGCCTCTCTTAATCAATTTGGTCTGCGCGCTGTCATACGGCAACAAGGTTTTCTTTGACCTAGGCTGATAGGCCCAGCATACCTGCTTACTTGATGAAAAACATAGGTTGATGTCAAGAAACTGAATTCGGTTATTGATTGGCATTTCATGCGTGAACTTGAGTCCTCCAGATGACTTTATGAATATGTTTAGTATTTTGTCGACTTGGTCTTGGAAATGGTTGCAATCGCTGTTCTTCATAACAATTAAGTAATCGTCTACGTACCTGAACACTTGTGTTACAGGCGTGTCTATCAACTTATCTACGATCGCGTTGTCAAGCGAAGCGAAAAATATGTCGCACAAAATAGGAGCTATGGCTGAACCTATACAGATTCCGGATCGCTGAATATAAAATCTGCTGTCAAACTGAATGGCTGTTGAATGAAGATAAAATTCTAAAAGCGTCAAAAAGTTGTTGCTGCTAAGACCCACTGTCATCATCATCATCATCATCAGCCTATTTAGGTCCACTGCAGGACGAAGGCCTCTCCCATCGATTTCCACTCCACCCTATCCTGAGCGAGTTGGTTCCACTTTACGCCCGCAAACTTTTTAATTTCATCGCTCCACCTAACCTTTTGCCTGCCTCTGTTGCGTTTTCCCTCTCTTGGTATCCATTCCGTCGCTCTTACTGTCCATCTGTTATCTGTTCTCCTCATGACATGTCCTGCCCAGGTCCACTTCTTTCTTTTAATTGATATAATAATATCGGCTACTCCTGTCTGTTCTCTGATCCATTCCGCTCGTTTTTTATCTCTTAGCGTTACCCCTATCATTTTTCTTTCCATTGCACGTTGCGCGCTCCTTAGTTTCATCTCTAGTCTTTTAGTTATCCTCCACGTTTCTGCACCGTACGTTAGTACTGGGAGAATGCAGTGATTGAATACTTTTCGCTTTAGTGAGAGCGGTAAGTTTCCAGTCATGATTTTGTAATTCCTTCTGAATGCGCTCCAGCCCATCCTTATTCTACGGAGAATTTCTTTTTCGTGGTTAGGAGTTCCTGTTATTAACTGTCCCAGGTATACATATTCGTTTACACATTGTAAGGGTTCATTGTCGATTGTAAATTCCTGTTCCTTAGCTAGGCTATTGAGCATAACCTCCCCAAAATCATCTATTCTTTTACGCACAGCTGACATAAGACCAACATGCGGCACAAAGTAATACAGGTCCTCAATACCTATAGAAAATGCAGTCCGATCAGTCTCTTGAGCTTCGTTAATTGACAAAATAACTTTGTCGGAGCTTCTTACCAGGAAAGGGTCCATTATCGGCAGCTTCTTTAGATGGGTCTGTAGAAACTTCCCTGGATGGCATTGCCAAGATGTCTTCTCGGACACAATTACCCTAAGAGGGTAATCAGCCTTGTGGGTTTTGCAAGTGAAGGAAACTTCCAGGAACTCTGCATCTGCGAATTTGACAAGCTGCCTTGTTGAGTTCAGGTGCATGTCCTTGAGAAGCTTCATGGCGACTTTCTTTTGTTTCGTCGGTTCGAAGGAAATTTCTTTGAAGTTCTTCAAAACGGCGTTCCTGGATTTTTCTTTCATTAACCTTTCAGGCAGAACAACAAAGCCACCTTCTTTATCGGCCTGTATCACTTGAAGTTCATCTTTCTTCAGGCATGTGAGAACACTCTTTGAGGGGGGAATTCCTAGTTTCTTCCTCGGAGCATGCTTGAGGACACAGTCTACTGCCTCGCCGATAACTCGCTCGCGGTCTTGGTCGTCCGCTTTATCTCCTATGCTCCTGCCCATGGCAAGAAGCTGCGGAGCGATTAAACGAGGCTCAAAACTGTTACTTCTTTGCTCTAGATATGCACCAACTAGCCCTCATCAAGTTGTTGCTATTGCGAACGTTATCGACGACCTCAATGCCAGTGGGGTCGATATCCCCGCTGTGACGTTTGAACAGTTTGCTAACTTTGACAGTGCCGTCCTGCCCTGTGCCGAGTTGGATAATGAGGAGATCGTCCGTCAGGTTCTGGAGCCGCCGCAAGTGGACAGTGACTCTGATCATGAAGCACCGCACACACCGCAGCCGTCGAGGGCGGACTTGGCGCAGGCCTTGACGACGCTCCTCTCTGCCTACAGCGATAGCCAGACACTGTCGGAAATACAGGCTGACCTGATCGCGCGTAAGCATGCACCTGTGCAGTCGCGCATTGACAATCTTTTCCGTCCACTGGGACCATAAAAGTATTTTTTTTTCTGGCGAATCCTTTTTTTCAGACTCTCGATTATTCGGACTTTTCGGCGGTTCCTGTTGAGTCCGAATAAACGGTCGGCAACTGTATTCCTTTGTGTCATTTTCACTTTCGGGAGTTCTTCGCGTGCAACCTTGCAGGCGTCCTGCAGTCGCTCCTGGAGGTCTACAACATACTCGTACGTTGTCTTCGTATCGGGGTGAATGCTGGCCCCTGTCCACAGTTCCTTAAGAATTGACATTGGCCTGCGTACAAATCTACCATAAAGGAGATTGAACAGTGAGAATCCAAGGCTTGTTTGGGGAACTTCACAGGAGGCAAAGAGCAGGGGAGCCAGGTATCAATCCCAATGTTCCAACCGTTCTTGACACATGGGGCGAACCATTTGTTTGAGGGTGCTGTTGAATTTCTCTACAAGTCCATTGGCCATGGGAGGTTAGGCAAAGAGGGTAGTTGGCGAAATAACAGCAGCCAACCAAGTCCCTGCATGAGGCTTGATGTGAACGACTGTCCACGGTCACTCATTATCTCTCGCAGCACTCCAGCATGCGAGAACATCTCTACTAGTGCTTCCGCTACGCACTCGGTCTCAATGCTCGGTAGTGCAACTGCATCCTGATACCGTGATACCTTGATCATACTCATCACACCTGGCAGAATGCGAAACAATTTGTCATAGGAATTTCCTCGCCGACTGCTTCACATGACACCAGTTATCAGCGTTCCAGGGACCCCCCTCAGATGGGCTCACTCAAGCGGCTTCACTAGCGCAGATGATGTGCGAGTCGTTTCTGATCAAAACCATACAGAGATTGTGGCTGAAGACACTGGCCTCAAGGCATCAGAGCTGAGCAGTGATGAATGTCTATGCCACCATTAAACGACTTAGAGAGGTAGCGTCGGCCCTCACCATCATCCGTGGCAGTCACCCTAGATTTGCCAATGTGTAAGGCCTCAACGATATTGAGAATGCTTTGAGGAACGCAATGTCCCACAAAAAGATGAAAGCCAAGCTTACATACTTCTTTTATGAAAAATAAAATGCAAGTGTTTTCATGCTGTTCTTTTTATATATTGTGGGCAAACTGGCAAGCTACCACATGTAACAATCACTGGAAACAGATCTGAGATGCACACTGTTTCAAGACAATATTCAAGTAGGCATATTTTGTATTTTGAATTGCCAATATATTGAACTATCTCGCAATCATCTTCTAGCTCAATATATCCAGAAGTAGGTGCCCGTAGTACCTTCAACACCTTGACAACATGTTTCAAGGGCCGCAACCTTTCTTTTGTCACCTTTATGGATGAACTAAAGGTGGATTTGCCAAGAATTAACATGCACAGATGGTGCATCTGCAAGACTACCTGTTTTATCAGAGACTGGATTAGATGTCATTCGTTTGCAAGGCGCGGCTTGTTACTAATAGCTGTCAGACTGTAAGAAAAGCAAGCCTGGTTAGTCTCGCCTACCCTGAGCTGGGGCAGGAAGCACTGACGGTGCTCAAAGAGACGGATGCGCGATGCCACACGTCCCGCTTCGATGAGGTGCCGGCTCAGCAAGCCAGGCCCCGCATTGGCCTCCAACACCAGGGGTGGGCAGCCACCAGGCCAGTGGGCCAGGTGCTCCTCCAGCATTTCTGCGAAACAAGAAGCACCTTATGTGAAGCATATCCGTGTGTAAAATACATCTTCCAGGTGTTCCATCATGATGTCACTCATGAGTTGGGCAAGGTTGTAAGAGGGCCACCCAAAGTGCAGAACCGAAATGAATAGATGTCAAGCACAATACTGCCTCTGGGAGTCAATGTCAGACAAGCCAGGTGAAGCGCTTGCATGTTTTCCAAAAGCATGGCATGCATATACATGCCGGAGCAGCAGGATCTAAGGGCACATAGTTTCTAAACATTGGCTTTTAGTCCTTCACGGCTGTGAAGCAACCAACCATGCCGGTTGTCGAACCCCTGACACTGCAGTGGGTGCTAAGAATCACTGGATCCACAGCCCTTAAAATCTGAAGCTTGCTACGTTTAATGCTAGAGCTTTATCTAGCGAGGCGAGCCTAGAAATGTTATTAGTGAAACTACAATGGATTGAAAGGTATTTAATAGGGCTTAGTGATGTTTTGAGGATAGGTGAAGCATTCTAGCACTACATTCTAGCACTCGCCAAACTAAGGAACTGGAGCTCGTAGTGCATAATTAAATAATTAGCGGTGAAAAACTGGCAAATAGTTTCAACAAATATTTCACCACACTGGTCTCAAATAGCACGTCAGGTGGCGAATAGTTTCAACAAATATTTCACCACTCTGGTCTCAAATAGCACGTCAGGTGGCGAATAGTTTCAACAAATATTTCACAACTCTGGTCTCAAATTGCACGTCGTGGATAAGCGATCTATTTTGCAATTTATGGGCACATCAAATATGAAATCTGCGTTCTTTGAACCAGCAACTGAACAGGAAGTACATTCCACTTTTATGGGCCTCAAGAATAGTAGAGCGCGCGATATCGATGACATTCAAATTGGGCCAATTAAATACGTACTTGACTTTCTAGTGCCTCCACTTACCTTCCTGATCAACTTGTGTCTAGCCACAGGAGATTTTCCCGAGAAAATGTAGCATGCTAAAGTTAGCGTGTTGTATAAATCAGGGAATAAAAATTATTTTTCAAATTACCATCCAATCGCAATATCACTCGTTGTTTCTAAAGGCCTAGAAAAGGTTATCTGTAAGCGAATTATATCTTTCTGCGATAAACACTCTTTGCTTGCGCCAGAACAATGCGGTTTTCGTCAAGGTTTATCAAGTGAACACGCTTTACTAGCACAAAAAGAAATCATCTTAAAGGGATTTGAACAAAGGAAACTAACCCTAGGTATATATATTGATTTTTCGAAAGCGTTTGACAGGATACACCATGAAACTCTGTTTACAAAATTAGAACATTACGGTTTCCGAGGTGTACCTCTAAATCTCGTCAAATCTTACCTAGGGCAGAGAAGGCAATGTGTAAGCATTAAAGATAAAAGTTCTTCGCTATTAGAAATAAACACCGGTGTTTCGCAGGGAAGTGTGTTAGGCCCTGTGTTATTCAACATCTACGTAAACGACATAGTAAGAGTTAGCGAGAACGCCGAATTTTCAGTTTACACCGATGACACAAGCTTGTTCATTCAATCCGACGACGTGTCTTATCTTAGTATACTAGCGCAAGACAGGCTAGAAAAGCTACAAAATTGGAGTAAGTTAATTCTCTGGTTATCAATGCTGCTAAAACAAAGGCTGTTCTATTCAAACCAACAAATAAAACAATATATAATAGCATAGACATACACCTCGATGACAAGAAGATTGAGATTGTACAAGATGTTATTAAGGTTTTAGGCGTCACTTTCAGTGAAGACTTAAACTGGGCTTCACATGTGGATAATGTTGCCAAAAAGCTTACCAAGGCATGTGGAGTACTTTCAAAGTTCCAAGATATAGTTTCTCCAAAAGTTAAACTCCTAATTTATAATGCCCTATTTCAATCGCACATCAATTACTGTACCCCCGTCGGGGGAAACACTACGCAAAAAAACAAACTAAAATTGATCGGGCTGCAGAAGAAGGCAATACGACATATCGCAGATGTGCCATACGACGCTCATACATCAACCTTATTCACGACATTTAACGTGTTTCAACTAGAACAGCTGTACGAGTTCAATCTCTTTGCTAAATACAAGCATGGCTTGAGGAGTAAAAGCAATTTTCTCACACTATGACACTATGTCAACTAAAAGAGCCATCTGCAGCACCCTACAACATAAGAAAAAGAGACACATGGCATATACCATTTTCGCGAACAAATTATGGTCTTAAAAGTTTGAAGCATATCATGCCAAATTTTTTGAATTACCTAAACAACAAAAGTATTTCGGCTGATACGTTGACAAAAAAGCAGTGGAAAGAATATTTAATTAGCAACCCCAGACAGAGTCTCTGAATGCGATCAATTAATCTCGAGTTCATCTTCTCTGTGGTTATAAGGTATTAGTTTCAATTTAACATTTCATGTTCGGTTTGATTAGAAGTGCATTTTGCTTTTTTATATGTACATGCACAAACATGAACTGTTTTATGTACTTATGTTTTCGTTATGTGTACCATTTCTACGCAGTAGTGTTATTGTTTTTTGTTACATATATTTGGGCTCATTTCTATTCTTTCTTATTTTCTTCTTCCATATGTGTACCTTATTTTTCAGTGTTTGCTGATTTTTACATTGTATCTACAGTTACAATTTGCTGCTAAATTTGCTTATGTTTCGCATGCTTGCATGTTGCTTGCTTGTACTTTGTATGTTTGTTTTGCTTGTACTTCTTTTTTTCTACATGACCACGTGTCTGCGGCCAAACTCTTCAGGGTCAGGAATCTCGTCAAGCTGCTTTTTAGCAGCTTTTAATTCCTGTCCTTGCATCTTTTTCACTTTTTAATCTGATTTGCATTATGTTTTGTGTTGACCATTGCCATTGTATGAAAACATTAAATCATTGTAACTGTAACATTGTCCTTTAACACGATTGTTCAAAAAGATTGCTAATAAACGGAAACTGAACTGAAACTTGCATTGCTAAAGAATGGGTGCAACCTATGTTGCCTAGTGAAGAGAACTAGGAGTGGGATTTCTGGTCAACAAGAGTATACCTGGTACAAATACTATAGCATTACCAGGGGTGCTACCGCGTAACGATTCCATTCCAAAATCTATGCTTTTTGACGTCACTTTATGCTTTTAGGCGCCTGCCATTCGTCGAAGCAAATTTCGCGCCTCATGACGTCGCCTGACGTCGCGTGACGTCCGCGAGAGCGCAGAATCACGGGATGCTTGCCGCCTAACGATTATATTATTTTTTCATGCCTCTTCTCGTCCTGGCCGCCTGCCATTGGTCGAAACAAATTTCGCGCCGCTAACGCCAGCGGGGGCGGAGAATTCGTGACGTCAAAATGACGTTTACGCACTCATTATGCTCGGCCGAAAGGAACATTTTTTAGAATCGCCGGAGAGCGATGCTTTTTGAAAGGAATGGAAAAAGGCATCGAACATGGCGGTGGCTGCTAGGTTCGGGGCGGCGGTGGGCTTAACGGCGGCGGCTTTTCTGTTGCGGCGGGCGCCGGCGAGCCTCGACTACGTCGACGGAGGGTATCGGACGGCGCGTTTGACCTGCCGGGTGATGAATTTCGACGGCATTTTCGTCCGTGCTGTGCTTGAGCGATGAAGTCGCGTAGGAACTCGAAACGAAGCGACCGACGGGTCGGTCGGTCGAACGGAAGGCGTTGTGCGCGCCGCGTTTTTATGCTACCGGGAGCTCTCACGAGGTTCTATAGGATGTGAGGAGACGATTCGGGTGTTGCACGCGACGGTGAGCGAGTGCGTCTGGTGCGTTTCGCTTGTTTTTGTGAACGCCAGCGGGACACGAACCACTGGGGCTACATGGCAAAAACGACCGATCAAAAAGGCGGCCGTGAAGGAGTGCTTTCTTCGTCGCGACGTCATTCCCGGCGTGGTCGGATGTGCGGACAGCGCTCTCATCGGCGTCGATGTGCCCAAGGGATACAGGAAGACTTCTTTCATGTGTAGAGACCACTCCGGCCTCAACGCCATGTCCGTGAGTACTTTGCCTTGTGTGGTTTGTTTAGTACGCTTGCACCAGATTCATACACCGGTGGCACACGAGCACAGTGAACCGCGGCAAACAGGGCTGGATTTCTTAATCGTAATCAACGCTGCCGCTGCTACATGGCCTAAACTAATCCGGATCAAGTCTGGCGCTGATGTGAGCGAAGTGCGATGGAGATCGCGATGCGCACATCGCGATCGTGATTTCCATCGGACCTGACGGCGGTGGAGGTGATCGTGTGAGATATGACGGTTGGCCGGTTTATTGGATTTGCTAACTGTTGCGTCGCGACTGCAGCGGGTCCCACGAAGAAGCAGCGGAAAACATGACGGGTGGCCGGCAGGGACGCCAGCTAGCCACGAACGCAACGGTGGGGCGCAGGGCGCCGAAGAAGAACCACTCGCTCCGCGGCTTACACACACACTTTTACACCCTACACGTACGCCTCTAAAGCGCCCCTCACGGCGCATCATCAACGGTGCCGAGCGAGGCGCCACCCGGCAACGCAAGCACGCAAACCGAAACAGAAACTAGTGCATCGCGACACAACACTAACAATGCGTTGTCACCGCGCACATTTTCCTATATCTACGATGCGGATGCGCGCACACTCGCTGTGGACTGCATACGACCGGAATTCGGCTACGACGTCGGAGCGCACTGTAGAGCTAGGCGAATGCCTCCTTAAATGAGAGAAAACCGGTTTTGTTGCGAAGTTACGACTGTAGTGGCAAATTGCAGAGCATACCTTGTGCAACAGTGCTTTTAACAAAATTACGAGTGCACTATTGCATGGCTGCTGTAAGATGAACAAGTAGCCCCTGTCAGTGCAGTCACTGGACTTTTTTTAATGGAGGTTGCTACTATGTTGATGGGAGAAGTAAATATAAATATATAGATCACATCATTAAGGCAGGTTCAGCGCAGCTTTTGCAGTGAAGTAGCATTATTCCTTGTGGTACTAACTTTCTTGTAAATCGATGGCACACAGCTTGGTGCACTACTCCCATACGAATAAGTAGGAGAGGGGTCCATGGACAACCCGCCTCCGAAATTGTTCCAATTCTAATGTGTATATATTTCACTTTCAATAACAAATGCCTGTGCATATATATTCCAGGTGTGTGTGTGTGTGTGCATGCGTGTGTTCCCTCGAAAAAAAAAATGCTGCCAGCTGACTGTGGTACTGATTATATTTTCATGCAGGTGACTGGCTACCCACTGCAGCCATGGCTTCTGAGCCCGATCCCTGGCCATCTTTCTAAGCACTCCACGAGCCAGCCATCACTGCCAATATTCACTGCAGCGTGTGCTGCACTGTGCAAGCTTAGACTTAATGAGGGCTTTCTCAAGTTGGACGTAGGTGATATCAGCAGCAACAGCCAGGAGTAGAGTCCCACAGGGCTTTCCCCAAAGGAGAGGATCGAGATCACTGTATTTATATGAGAACACTGTACAGTGGGGACACCGTTGTTGCAAAGTGTGGCACTGCATGCACATTATTTGAGGACAGTACAGATAAAAGTGCAACAACTGCGACATCATTAAGCACAACAAAGCGTAGCTGCAATATTATGGCCATTTTACTGGCATCGAAGAATCAATTCATACCATTTCTGCTGACCATACACCACGTTGTTCAAATGTGGTACCAGATGTTTGACAAAAAGGAAACTTACCTTGTTCAAGTAATTCCACCACAAGACTAAACTACAGAGTACATGCTGCGCACTGGAGCGTGGTCACAACCATGCACCATTTAGTGTGTTTACATGCTGTCATTAAAGATGTATAAAGCCACCTCTAGAATGTTCGATGTGAAACAATATGGCATTTAATGAGTACTTTGCATTATAGTACAGCACAAATGTGGCTTTTTGTTGCATGATTTTCACTAGAATGGAGAGGATTGTTCTTGAATTTCAAGTTTTTTTTATGGTATATTCCACTACATAAGGTGGAACGCTTGGAAGGCTATGCATGCAGTCCATTAAAAAGAAATCAGGGGTATAGTGCTCTGACAAACGAACATCTAGCATAAAATAGAAAATAATGCATTTTGATTTTTTCACCAACAATGCAAGCTTTTTTGTGATGGTGATGGCTGCCAGCAAAGCATTTGTTGTTTCTCGATCTATGCAATCAATGTACCACTTTTTGGTTGTGGAAGTACACAGCACAAAGAGCACCAACTTTGAGAGCGTTGCACGTGATGCATGAAACAGTATGCTTCAATTCAGTGTGTCATGCACAGCAACACAATATGAAAGCCACTTCAATGCTTGTTGCAGCTGTCATCGTGTGCATGCAAACTGTCCAGTATCTCCTGTGAAATTGCAACTGTTTTCTTTTTTTTTTCAAACTCTCATTTGTCTGGGAATGAAGTTCACTGCTCAAGCTGTTACACAGATGGCAAACATACTGTTGTGGCTTTGATTTTTAGGTTCGGTAAGACAGGATAATGTTCTGCATAGCTTCCTGCTCATCTCATAACTTCCAACGGAAGCTTGCAAGCCACCAGCTGCAGAAAAGTGCAACTAGCACAACACCTTGTGCTCGACCAAGAGTCTCATTCACTGCGCTTCTGCTTTCCCCACCAGTCTTCCACATAACCATCACGCAATTCGCTTCAGAGGGTGAACCCATGCCACCGAAATTCATTACCCGGAATGCCAAATACTATGCTGGCTACCTTCGAAGTGCGATTACATTACAAAAAATAGAAAGGCTGATTGATCATTAGCAAAACCACCTGCATTTGCAAAAAAAGTGGTAGTTAATAACCAGGATATTCCAAACTTTTATTTCTGTGCTATACAAGTTACCACTGCCGGTGGAAATGCGTACAGGCCAAGCTACCTCTAATGTAAACATTTGCAACAGCACTCATTATTTAGCACCCATAATTTTATTCTGTCCTCGTATGCACTACGAATGAGAATAGTGGGGTGGGGGGGCGGGGGGGGACTGTACCATGCTGTGAGAAACGCAAATAGTTCATTGTAGACCAATGTACATGAAGAGCAGCTGTATGTGTAAATGGGACTGTAACGTGTGTCAAGTTCAATGTTTACAAAGCAAGCCTGCAACATAAATGTAGAAATGACAAGTAAATAAGTTGCTCAAAGTTAACATCATTGCGTTTCCTTCCAGCATATATCTACAGTTCTTGTTTTTGTGTAAGTAGAACATTCCTGCAAATGCTGATACAGTAATATAATTACTGTGTAGACTACCACCTTACACATCATGAACTGTGCATTGCAAGAAAAACTGTTGTAGACCAATACAGTGAGATTTCTTTACTTGCAATGTTGCACAATTTTCCATTAATTCTCAGCAACTAACCGGCTCCATAATGTGTGCTGTAGGAGATTATGAAACACTCTAAGCTAATAATTGACAGCATAAAAAGAAAGCAGCTACTTGCTTTTTATGAAACACAGTGTCGAAAGAATTGAAATGATGAATATGTTTAAAATCAAGCACCACATTGCCTATGCGACACAAGGTGTGTTCTAAGCGTGTGTAATTTCTGCAGTGCACAGGCCTAACATTGCTGTGACCTTCCACTCTGATGAAAAATTGTGGATGTATGCATCAGAAGATATCACAGGTAACACCACGAAACCTGTGATAAGCTGCATAGCATCAAAACAAAAAAAGGATTGCTCACCAGCAAAACTAAGTATGCATCCACATATTGAACTGCGCAGTGATTGTACAAATAAACCAGAAAGGAAAATACTGCACCTAAGAAAACCTTGCAGCATACAAAATGCCTTCAAACAGGCTTAAAAATAAGTAATCACAGCTCGCATTGAACGCATAAAATACAAGAACATCTCTTGATATTATTTGCTTTTTCGCATCAAAATACACAAACCACAAGAGAGTATAAGGGATGAGCGCCACACATGAGACAGGTCACTGATACTCTCTTGTGGTTTGTATTTTTTTAGTGCCACAAAACAAATGATTGCATACCAATTAGTCCAACAAAGTGTTACGCTAATCTTGTGATAAAAATGGACCTACATGCACATTAGTGTTATGTTGTAAATCAATATATTATCGTATGAATCCTATAAACATAAAATGATAGAAAGGAACAAGAAATTGCCCGTAGTTCAACAAAGAACTTTTAGCATAAACCTAAACATATAAATCAAAGTAGAAAGATACAGGAGTAAAAAAAACACATATGAAAGACTAAATATAGGCAACTACACTACAGAGACATGTGCATAGGCAAGAAATTTTTCTCAGCTAGTTTTGTTTTGTAAAATGATTCTTGTGCATGTAAGTCGGGACAACATAACCAGAGGTTATCACAACCTACAGCTTTCTTACAATGAACATGCAGATTTGCAGTGTGCCGTCGTGTCTGATGTTACATGACAATGATGGGATGCCTGGAAATTTACGCTTCCGCAGTGAGCTTTTGGCACAGCCTAGTGTTTTGGACACTCCTACCCTATTGTGGTATAATTGAAACAGTGAATTAATGCTTCACTTAAACACTGTCAAAAGCACTTCCTGTCATAAGTTGCATCACCAGCACACGAAGTAGCTTAAGAAAAAAAAAAGAGTATCATAATGAAAATTTTCGCTCTTATGCATGCATACTCTAATGAGGCAGGTCAAGGAGGGGGAGTGGGGTTGAGCTGGGGCAGTAAACTTGGTGAGGGCATAGACAAGCTGCTGCAGCAGGCACTCGATGTCAACTGGCACCCTGAACTCCTGCGCCAGGCGCTGTGCACCCAGCTACTGCTGGCTCGGCCTCTCGGATTCCTTGTGCTGGTTGAAAAAAAGATCAAAATCAATTTATGTGCAAGGCGATGCTAACGAGGCCTCACGGCATTACTGTTTTGATCTCAATTTATAGAATTGTAAGCTCATGCACAAATGCTATGTGAGTCTGTACTGAAGCACCACAAATTTACATGCACACTAACATACAGAAATAAAAGCATGCCTACCTTTAGGCAACATATACACTTGCATTTTTCAGAACATCCACATTTTGTTTTCATATACAGAGGTTATGTGAAAATGAGTAAGCAACTGTACCTCTATGTATCTGCACTTATACACGTACTGACCGACTTTAGCGAGCAATGCTGAAAGGGGGGTCTATGCTAATTTGGTATTGCACAGAGCACAAACAAAAGCCATGCGTGCAAAGCAAATGCGAACACTTCACGTGGAAAGCTCAACATCGAAGCTCGGGCTGTTTCCTTTCTTGACGTTCACAGCTTTAAACAAAACAACTAAGTTCCGATTTCAGAAGGTGGACAATAGTTAAATGAGTAAATCGCACATGGGTGCGAAAAAGGCAAATATCCTACTTGGCAAGCTGCATATCATGAGCATAGCAGATACGCGTGACAACCATTACTTCCCAAAAGAACTCGAGAAATAGCGCCCCTTATTGTGCAGGACTTATATATAAAAAAAGAGAAATGGCACCATTTGTATATTCCGAGTTGTACTTTTTACAGACATTAACACGAGCCACCATTTCATACGTTCGCACGTCTGTGAGGCGCATAAAACAAATCACTGAACATCACAACACGTTAGTTAAGCAGTGCTAAAAATTGATGTTAAAATCTTATGGCACACACCCCAGTACACTTTATTTTCGTGCTCTCATTTCTAGCTTCGCAATCTCTGCCATTTAAACAAGGTAATGTAGTGCCTGTGCTTACTTTTGCGAATGCAGCAGCAGCTTTCTCGGATCGACGACGACAGTGGCTGGTAGCTTGCGCAACGTACTGCAGCTGATCACAGATTTCATGAAATTACGCTGTGCCATAGGGGTGCCCCGTCAAACGGCGCTCGCTACCTTGCGAGTTCTTGATCGCGGCCAGTTCACGATGCTCCACTTTACTGTCCGATAATATGACGAGCTGTCTTCCGAACAGCTTCCTGTTGCAGGAAAACAAAGCGCGCACATCAAACAATGCACGTAGCGGCAACACACCACGGCAGTAGCAGTTTGTGCTCACCTCAGTTCAGTGTCCCGTCACTCCCGGAAAAATGAGGAGTGTAGAATTTCTTCCCAGGCGAAAGTACTACGCTTCTGCGCCAAAGTTGCAAATGATACGGACGAATAACCGATGAAAACACAGTCAGCTGTTTCCCACAACGGTTGCCATTTTGTTCGCGCTCAGCGATATGGCTTGGATTCACGTACGGCGGAGATGTGGCTACGTCTAGAAATACACGTGTGTTTGCGTTTTGTTTGCCTCATATTTCCTTCGCTTTTGCGTTTTAATGCTACTAAGCCATTTTCATCTAATAAGCGCGCAACCGCAATTTTATTAACTACTTCCTTACCAAACATAATTACTATGCAAGCCCGCGAACGGCGGAGAAAGAGGAGAAAAAGCGGCCGCTTACGATTGGGCAATTTGAAATACGTCAAGCGTCGCCGCCCACCGATGACGACAACAGTGACGTAACGCCGAAAGGCATTGGAACGAAAAAAGGAATCGCTACGCGGTAGCACCCCAGGAGGGTCATCATCTTTATCCTAATCATCAGTCTATCACACTGCAGGGCAAATGGCTCTCCCACAGTTCTCCAATTAACACAGTCCTGCACCCATTTTATCCCCGAGAACTCCATGGCATAGCGCAGTATCGGCTATTACTGCACTACGGTGGTCTGTGCTGTGCTGGTGAAGGAGTGCATTACCAGCTACGGCCACCAACATCAGGCCCCACCACTAGCCATAATTATGCAATTCCATCAACTCACAAACTTTTTAAACTGGCAAACAAGTTACCCGCACTGGGTTTAAACCGTGGTCCTCTCACACAAAAAGGTGATTGCTATCTCTACGCTACTGCTGCTGCACTGTGACAAGAGGCTAGCCAGTCCCACAATTACACTTGCAGCACCTTTGGCTGGTGGCACTAGTAACATTCTCTGTGCACTCATGCGGTGCCATATATTCATCACAGGCAGCAGGAGTGCAGTGCCGCATGTTCAACTGGGCTGGCTACAACACGGCTGCATGGCACAGCACCACCACCATGCAAGTCGACAGTAAAGTGTGGTGCAATCTCATCGTGCGGGCTGGACTAGCAGACGAAAAAGTGAGAAGTCCCATCAGTGAAGATTTAATTTTTCAGCTGGGGCAGCCTGCAGCACATCTGCAATTGTGTGATTTTGGTATTGCACCATGACTGGACTAGAGAGAAAGCAGGTGCAAGCTCTTTTCAGCCTGGCAATGCTCCAAGAGAGCCACTTTTGATGCCAGAACCTCACCGGACAGAGAAAATGATGCAATAATTATAGTCACACTAGGTGAGTCAATGAAAATTGGTGCAGCAAGTGCTACTGGAGAACAGATGGGCACAGCATTTTCTACAAATGCTTCATCGTCTCATCTCTAGTCGCTGGAAATTGTCAGCTGCCAAATTTCGACTTTCCCATCTGCCATCGTAGATGCAAGTTCCTGCTGCCTACTTCCATCACTTATTCATGTGATCTTGCATATTTCCATCACTTATGCAAGATTACAGGCTTGAGAGTTGCACAGACGGCTTGCAAATCAATCTTTCCAGATTACCTAAAACTGCCCACCTGGCTTCCCACTGGCCACACTGCGCTGACCTCATCGTAGGCAAAGCAATGGAAGTGAGGACCGCACATAGGTACCATACCATGGCCTTTGAGACTTGCACATGCCACCTACCGGTGTGCTAAAATCTCAGGGGCCATGCACGTATCAGTGTTTCGTGACCTTACGGCCCAGCGAAGGGCGCATGTACCATGATACCATGCAAAAGCCAGAGTGACTCACTTGATGTCACGTGAGGATAGCACCCCCCCCCCCAGCTCGGGTTCATTTCAATTTCAGTTTTGCACTTTTATGCTTATTAAGGTCACTTTCGCTTTGCTGAGCATTTATACTACTATCTGGAGCATGACAGGAGTATCTCAGGAACACAGAATCGTCATTTTGTCGGCAGGGTAAGAAAACCACTGGGGATGGCCTTTAAGGGGACATACAATTACTCAGAATGTCGACTGAGCTTGCCTTGATTGAATATTCTACTGGCTCAAATGATCCCTCGTATTCTAAGGCAGGTTCGTATTTTTGGTATTTCTAGATGCAAAGTAGCAAGACTGACCTCTGGTAACACAAGCAGCAAACACACGAAGCTGCATAAGAGCGCGGTCACATGACCTTCCATACAGGTGCTCCATGGCCTTTTGATTAGAGCTGAAATGCAGCACACTTTTGATATTAAAGGCTTTTTTCTAACCTACAACCTGCAGATAAGCCTGCCATGCACCTGCTGCCATTTGCAAGAGTGCAGTTTTGAATTTGCAGACCTGACGTGGCTTGGCTGTTAGCACAATAACGGCAAGCCACCCAGGACACAGTTGGGAAAATGCTGCAGTAATACGAGAGTGGTGTGGACAACAATGTAAGCTTGTCGTGCCAACTCTTTGGGGCGAAGCTCTTTAGGGTGTGGGTCGTTCCCTCCTCTGTAGTAGTAGTAGTAGTAGTAGTAGTAGTAGTAGTAGTAGTAGTAGTAGTAGTATGTAGCCACCTCGCGCCGCCAGGAGGCTCGCGCTCGCCCTTGGCGCGTGCCTCCCAGCGCGCGAGCTCTCTCACTCTTCCATCTGCTGTCTTGTGAGAGAGAGAGAGACAGAGAGAGAACGAAAGGCGCGTGTTGACTATGGAAACGCTCTTTCTTCGATGAATGCACTACCAGCTCACAAAGAAGGAGAACGTGCCCTCACCCGCGAGAGACAAGCTTGACGCAGGCAGCGTCTTCTAGCGAGTTTGATTGAAAAATACCGACTGCTCGCGCTGGAGAACCGTTCACCAGCCACCCATATATATATATATATTGTAATGAAGAAGACGAGCACCGGCGCAGAGGCGGCAGCATCGTGAGGTGCAGCAAGGAGCTCGAGCTCAGAGACCGCGCTTGGCAGATCCTTCAACCGGCAGCCGCTTGATCCGTCTCAATAAATCTCCTTTATATTTGGTGGAGGTGCTGGGTACCTTCCACTCTACCATCCTGGAACTCCGTTCTCGGACGCTACCCTCTGCCATGCCGGACGCCGACCAGCAGACTCTCCCGTCGCCGCCCGTCCTGTGCTCTGGCACTGTTCGACAGCGGGAGCCTCCCATCTTCAGCGGAGCCGACGACAACGACGTTGAAGAGTGGCTTTCGTCCTACGAACGGGTGAGCGCTAACAACAAATGGAATGACTCGGACAAGCTTACCAACGTATCGTTCTATCTCGCCGGCGTGGCCAGCCTTTGGTTCAGAAATCATGAGGCTGATATCCGAACGTGGCCAGCTTTCAAGAGGGCAATAACGGAAGTGTTCGATCGGCCCGCCGTCAGAAAGCTTCGAGCCGAGCAGCGTTTGCGTACGCGCGCACAGGACACGGGTGAAACGTTCACGAGCTATATCGAAGACGTTGTCGATCTGTGCAGGCGCGTGAATGCTGCCATGACGGAAGGTGAAAAGATCAAACACGTCATGAAAGGCATTGATGATGACGCATTTCAGATGCTACTGGCGAAGGACCCACAATCTGTTGCCGATGTCATTAGCTTGTGCCAGAGCTATGACGAGTTGCGCAAGCAGCGAGCTCTGACAAGGCGACTTCCTACACCGAACGCAGCGTCGCTCTGCAGCCTGACCACCGACCCCGAACAGGCGTCTTTGATCACACAGATCAAGGCTTTTGTCCGCGAGGAAGTCGCGAGACAGCTCTCCCTGGTCCCCTTCACCCAGGAGTCCACCAGCCCTTTGCCGTCTCCTCTCCGTAACGCCATCCAAGAGGAAGTCGCAGAGGTGCTGCCGGCTGTGCACCAGCAGGATGTCCGCCAGCAGGGCGTCCGCCGGCAGGATGTCGTGGCTGCACCGGTTACGTACGCTACGGTTGCTGCAATGGCACCCCGCACTGTGCCCCGCAGTGTGCCCGTACGGCGTTTCCAGCAGCCAATGCACCGCCCTCCTCCTCCTGTCTCTTGGACCACTCCTGCCGTCGCTAACCCGTGGCGTACGCCGGACAATCGTCCTATATGCTTTGCATGTAGGTATCCCGGACACGTCGCGAGGTTCTGCCCCCGCCAGGTGCAGCCATTTGGTGAGGACCGACGAGCGCCTTATTGGTCGCGCGATGCAAGCGCGCATTACGGACCCTACGAGCCACCGCCATCTCGCTCCCAGAACGATCACCGCCCTCGCTTTGAAGACCTCCGCTCGCCCTCTCCCCGTCGCCGATCGCTGTCCCCGATGCGTCGAAGGCCAATATCTAACGAAGAGGGAAACTAGACGACGCAGTTCCCGAGGCAAGAACTGCGCAAGTGTCGACGTACCGAAGTCCTCATCCTTCACCTGAAAATGTTATTCATGTGTTCGTCGAAAATGTCGCTGCAGTCGCTCTTGTCGATACTGGTGCCGCTATTTCAGTGATGGATGCCGGATTTTGCCGCTCGCTTCGTAAAGTCACGACGCCATTGTCAGGATTGTCCCTTCGTACAGCCAGTGCTCAGCCCGTCCACCCGACCGCCGCTTGCACAGCCCGTGTGCTCATTCAGGACGTTTTATACACGATAGAGTTCATCGTCCTTTCATCGTGCTCACACGCCATTATCCTAGGATGCGATTTTCTATCGCGCCACAATGCCATCATTAATTGCGCTCGCGCTGAGATTGAACTTTTTCAACTTGGTGACCTCGCCTCCGTCGATGCTCAGTCTTCAGCTAAACTTGTCGTGAAGGAAGACCCCCGTATTCCGCCGTACTCTTCAGCATTCATACCAGTCTCATGTAGCGCTATATCCGACGGAACTGTCCTCTTCACGCCCTCTCATAACTTTCTTACTCGTAAAGCGCTTCCTTTGCCATTCGCTGCTCTTGACCTCACTGCTGGTTCCAGTGCGATGCCCATTTATAATCATCTTTCATCACCGCTATCACTGCTAAGCCGCGAATGCCTTGGATACGTTGATCCAGTTGGTTCTGCGCGAATTGTGTCCGTCGCCGACGAGGTGTCTTCTGCTGCCGTCAGTGAATTGAGCGTCCTCTCCTTACCTGACTCAGCATCGCAAGATGTATTCAACCCATTCGTCGCCGAAGACCTGACCCCTTCCCAGCGGTCTCAGCTCCTCACCCTACTTCAGCACTTCCGCCGTTCTTTCGATGTTTCACAAAAAACCCTCGGCCGTACATCAACCGTCGAGCACCACATTGACACTGGCTCGCACACACCCCTGCGACAAAGACCATATCGCGTATCCGCTTCGGAACGTCGAGTCATTCAAGAACAGGTCGATGACATGCTCCATCGAGGCGTGATTCAGCCTTCGCAGAGCCCGTGGGCCTCTCCCGTAGTACCCGTCGCAAAAAAAGACGGTTCCATCCGTTTCTGTGTCGATTTTCGGCGACTGAACAAGATCACGCTGAAAGACGTATATCCCCTACCACGCATCGATGATGCTTTGGACTGTTTGCAAGGAGCTGAGTTCTTCTCTTCGTTAGACTTGCGATCCGGCTACTGGCAGGTCCCGATGGCAGAGGCTGATCGCCCAAAAACCGCTTTTGTTACACCAGACGGATTGTATGAATTTACCGTCATGCCTTTCGGACTTTGCAACGCGCCTGCTACGTTCGAAAGAATGATGGATAACATTTTGCGTGGCCTCAAATGGAAGATCTGCCTATGCTACCTTGACGACATTGTAGTGTTTGCCCCAGATTTCGCAACGCACCTCCGCCGCCTTGAAGAAGTACTCACATGCTTGAGCAACGCCGGTTTGCAACTAAACCTGAAGAAATGTCGATTTGCTGTCCGTCAGCTCGCAATTCTAGGCCATGTAGTCTCCAAGGATGGAATCCTTGCTATTCGAGATCACCTCCTGTATCGCCGCAACTATGCTCCAGAAGGGCGCGCATGGTTGCTTGTCATCCCAAGAGCCCTGCGATCAGAGATCTGCTCTTCCTTCCACACCGACCCCCAGTGTGGCCACGCAGGAGTCTTCAAGACGTACGAAAGACTTCGACAGCGCTACTACTGGCGCGGAATGTACACCTTTGTTCGAAGTTTCGTGCGCTCTTGTCCCGACTGCCAACGCCGCAAAGCGCCGCCGCCCAACTCCGCCGGTGAACTTCAACCTTTGCCATGCCCACCCCGACCCTTTGATCGCGTAGGCATAGACCTTTATGGGCCGTTACCATTGACTCCTAACGGCAACAGGTGGATAATTGTTGCCGTAGACCACTTGACCCGTTACGCTGAGACTGCTGCTCTACCAAACGCTACAGCGCAAGAGGTCGCCACGTTCGTACTACGCCGTTTTGTGCTGCGTCATGGAGGCCCGCGAGAACTTCTGAGTGACCGTGGCCGCGCTTTCCTATCAGAGGTCACCGAACAACTGCTTGCCCAATGCGCTATTGTTCATCGCACGTGCACTGCTTATCATCCACAGACAAATGGCACTACGGAGCGCTTTAATCGAACTCTGGGTAACATGCTCGCCATGTACGTCACGCCTGATCACTCTAACTGGGACCTCGTTCTTCCGTTCATTACCTACGCCTACAACACCGCGACGCAGGCAACCACTGGTTTCTCGCCCTTTTACCTTCTTTACGGCCGTCATCCTTCACACACAATCGACACCATTCTGCCGTACAGACCAGATTCATCAGAATGCTTGCCAATCTCTGAAGCCGCCAGACACGCTGAAGAATGTCGCCAGCTGGCCCGCCGTTTCACCTCGGACGACCAGAACCGCCAAAAAGCAGTTCATGACGCCCAGAACTCCACTCCTGCTTTTGTCCCGGGTGCTCTCGTCTGGCTGTCAGTGCCGCACCGCGCCCCAGGGCTCGCCACAAAACTACTTCCGAAATACGACGGACCATACCGCGTACTTGAGCAAACTTCGCCGGTAAATTACCTGGTTGAGCCGCTTACTCCGCCGTCTGACATGCGACGTCACAACCGTGAAGTCGTCCACGTTCAGCGGCTCAAGCCGTACCACGATTCCACCGTCTCTCCTGAAACCTAAGTCGCCAGGATGGCTCCTTTATTTCCGCGGGGCCATTGTAATGAAGAAGACGAGCACCGGCGCAGAGGCAGCAGCATCGTGAGGTGCAGCAAGGAGCTCGAGCTCAGAGACCGCGCTTGGCAGATCCTTCAACCGGCAGCCGCTTGATCCGTCTCAATAAATCTCCTTTATAATATATATATCTAGGCACTGGATCTTGACTTGCAATGAACTGCCGGTGGGAGATTTCACTTGTGCGTAGTTGAACCATTAGGATTCGTAGCGTGCGCATTAACTAAGTTAATCCGGAACTCAGCAGATCTACGATGAACCTCCGGAGCTTCGCCCGCTCATTATCACTTACTCCTTGGATATGCTGTGAATTTTTTCTTTTGAAAGCTAGTTGAAAAGGTCAAAATGTGGATGGTTAGTCACACCTTCATTCACTCCTGGCAAAACAGAACGATGGTTGTTTGCAAAGCACGCTATCGCCATCTAGATCATCTCTCACATAGCTAGAGAGCGCACTCTACTCATTTTTTTTAGAGGCTTCCAAGGTCGAAAAATTTTGTTTGCAAAATATCCATGCACTTTCGAAAGCAACCGGCAGTGCAGGTATAAACAGCACCGAGGGTGAGCTTTTCACTGCACCGTCAAAAAAAAGAGGGTCTTTAAACATCGGTTGGTTGTCAGTCCCTTTAGAACCGAAGCTTTTTATATGCTTTTGTGGCCTGTCATGGTTTTAAACTTCTAACCTGCATAAGTTTCAAATTATCAGTGCAGTGCTGTTCTGTAGCAATAGTAAAATTTTGTTCTATTGAAATCGTGGATAAACTTTTCATAATACGGAAGTAAAAATACGTGGTGATCTCTGGATATTAGCTTGTAAAAACCAAATACTACTTTGCCATATTGAAGTTTGTTATACGAAAGTTTAACTGTAATCTAACTTGTGTTGCTGTCAATAATACTATGTTGGCCCAGTAATATATATCACATAACGCTAACATTTCCTTCTGTGTTATTTTATTGTGATGCCATTACGGAGATCATGTTGTCTTTCAAGGCCCTCGCAGCAGAAGAAAATTAGGCCTAGTGCATTGCTGCAATGAAAACCTTTCCAAAGCCATCTTTATTTGCTCGCAAGAACAAAGTAGAACTATGACTATTACACAAAACATGCATGACAACATGCATTTTCACAATTTTCGCTTCTTGATAAAATTTTCGTTCGGTTTTGCAATCAGCCCAAGCATGACATGAGATATTTTCTTTGCACTGTGTGTCACAAAACAATGCCTGAATACCATGCTGATGTCCTGCATATATCATTCTAGCCCCTCTACACTTTTTTTCCCGGTGGTTTATTGCCTACAAATTTCCTCCATATACAGCACATCTTCACGTTTGCTGCAAAAGAAAAAATGAACAAACAAAAAAGGAAGCGGGCAAGTATTGATTGTGTGCACGATGTGTTGTGGTTCAATATCGAAGCGCGGCACGCTTCGTCTGCGAGGGGGGTACCTGCCTCGCCGAAGAAGCTCGTCGTATTGCCCGCCTGCGTACCATAGCGTCACAAGACCAATCAAAGATCCGTTATGACAGCAAGCGTCGACACGTCAGGTATGATCCGGGAGACTTCGTTTGGCTATGGAAGCCCTCGCGACAGCGTGGCTTGTCCCAAAAACTACTCGCCCATTACACTGGACCATTCGTTGTCCTCGACCGGTTGAGCGCAGTTGACTACCGAATAGCCCGCATCACTGCCAACGGAAGACGCTCTACCAAAACCGAGGTCACGCATGTCGCCCGCCTGAAGCCTTACACTCGTCGGGATGCCGAATGACGCGCGGCGCGCTTCGTCTGCGAGGGGGGTAATATTACGTTGCGTATGTGCCACAAGACGAAGAGGAAGAAGCAGAACGAACGGTGAAAGAAGACGACGTTTGAGCATCTTCGGTAGCGCTTGTCTGTGTGGGCTTCCCCCGGTCTACGCCTTCTGAAAATAAACCCTAAACCACTACTGTGGACGTAACAATATATTGGGGTGTGCAAATATTTGAAATTTCAGATACAAATCAAATATTTTCCTTATTCAAAATGTACGCAATTAAAAAAGTGCATACTTGAATATTCCTGAATATTAGAAATTGTCCAAATATTCAGAAAAACCACCAAACATCCAGCCAATTGCCAATATTCGAGAGCAGTGACAAATGCAAGAACACACCACTTAGAAAGCACAACTCGGCTACAAGCCAGCTTGATTCAGCTTGAACCATGTACTTCTGGCTTGCACTCTAACAACCTCTGCCGCAGACGTACATGTACAGCTAAAATCGGAATCCTTCGAGGCTTCACTTTCAGGGCACTGGGTAGACTTCATACCGATAGATGCACATGAAAATGTGCATAAAGTCAATTTGAAGCTCCATGTGGGCAACTACTGATAAAAATTTTGTCACGTTCGGCCTGACCCTGACAAGACTACTGATGTAGCCACCTTTCCCGTTCCGCGTGACAAGAAAGCGGTATGTCGCTTTCTGGGGCTGTGTGCGTACTATTGCCGCTTCATCGCCAATTTCTCAAGGGTGCAAGCTAGCATGGCCAACAAAGAAAGGAAAGGAAGAAGTTGTTTTCCGATCGGCGCGCGCCCCTGTCGGAGTCATCTTGTTTGGCTAGCAGTGCTTGTTTACCTGGTGGTGAAGTCTCTGTTGTCATAGTCCCTAGTGTTTTTAAAACTGGGTTGATGGTTATCTTGTAGTCTCCACAAATTCGGTAAGTACCATCGCTTTTCTGAATGGTCATGATCAGAGTGGCCCAATCACTGCAAGGAACTTGCCTTAATGTACCCTTCTGTACCGTGCTCATTAGCTGTCTTTCTAGGGGCTCTCATAATGCGAAAGGGAGTGGTTTAGCACGGCAAAACACTGGTTCTTCCGGATAAGAACATTCACTTCAAAACCCCGTATCTCACCCAGTTCACTCGAGAACATGGAGTGAAATTTCTCTTTGAGTACCTGCACCCTGTGTTCGCATTGTACGTTTCCTATCCTGCGCCTTTCCAGTTTGAGACGTTCAGGCCAATCACGAACCAATAGCACAGGAAGTCAGCGGCCTTTGTCTTTCACTAACACTACTGGAAAGGTCATTCGCCGGGTATTGTGGTTGACCACCACCACCTCACACTGTCCCCTAAGCTGCAGCTGTTCCCCCGTGCACGTGCATAACAATACTTGGGATGCGTTGCACCTTACGTGTGGGAAAGTCGCCTTGCACACACTTTCTGGAACTATCGTCATGGCTGCACCTCTGTCAATCTGCATCTGCGGCGGTCTGCCTTCTACATCTATGCTGACCTCGTAACAGGATCGTGCCATGTCTATGAAGTTCCACATTTCCTGCTTCGTTTCTTCCTCCAATCCTTCTACCGTGTTCTTTCTTTATGGATGTAAAAATAAATTAAGGAGTTGTAGGCGTTTTTGGGTGACGGCTACCCCTTTTCGCTTAGATAATAAAAATAAATTAAAAAAAGAAAATATAATAATAAACTAGTCCCAAAGGAGTCCGCTCGTATCTCACACACATCAACACTGTAAAAACGGTCCAGTCAGCAAATGTCACTGATTTTCGTCTGTTCAAAGAAGCGTTGAAGGGCTTTCAAAGCCTTGTGGTGTATCTTTGGTGGCCATGGCCCTAATATTTTCTCAAGCGAAAAAATGCATGCTGAACCTAATAAACGTAGCTCATGTTCGAGTCGCTGTCTCTGCGTGGTGTACTTGGGACAATCAATCAACAGGTGATGGATATCTTCATTATCGTGGCTGCATGCACATGTTGAAGATGAAACACGTTGAATTTTGAATAAAAGATGCTTTGTGTAGGCAGTTCCAAGCCGGAGACGATGAATGAGGGTGTCCGATGCATCGCGGGAGCTGATGGTCTAGTTGATACTCAAGATTAGGGTTGACTGTGTGCTGATAAGTGTTGGCACGCAGTTATCTTCTGTATCTGTGCTCACGTAAGCCACGGGGCTGTGACGTCGGTGGGCCTAGAAATGGGAGTGGAAATAAACGCCGGGGGCCAGTCGGTTTGTGCCTCCCGGGAACTGCGTATCACCGTGTGATCTTTCATCGTGGACGGGCGTTGGTTGCTGGGTTACTGCAGCCCGCGCCAACATGACAGACTGCGTACAAAATGGATCCTTTTGTTTTCTCTGTGAACCATTTGAGCAAGCA
>JABSTT010003417.1:0-27818 GCA_013339685.2 Hyalomma asiaticum | reverse complement strand
TACTTTTGTGAAACAATCGCGATCGCTGGCGATACTGCCCTTCGACAAGGTACATGACGCACGAACCGCTGCAGTCAAACGCCTTTACTACGAATTTCTCGATGCCTTCAAACGACCGGGTTGCACGAGACACTTTGTTGTAAAGGTTTGCATACCGCAGCTGTCGCTGGTTATCAGGGACGTGAGAATTCCTTCGTTATACAGGTGAGTTCGTTGCAGAAGCGTTCGCTTTAGAGGCTCATGACTGTATTTCGCTTGTGATGTGCGAAACAAGGGGGGGAAGTGAGGGGGGGGGGAGGCTTCCTTCTCTCCCTCCCCCTCCCCCCACCCCTCTCTTATGAAGTCTTACAAATGTTAGAGCGACTGACAGTGCAAGCGGTTAGTTTAGAGTTTGCGCAACATTGTAGGGTATTTTTTTGCACAAATATTTTCAATGTGAATAGAAAAGGCGGAATGATTAAGGATTTTCCTTCGTAAATGCCTTTAACCATTCCGTAGCCATGTCCATAATGGTATTTCGACCATAAGGATTTGCTGGAGCTTTATGTTCTCGAAAATTCTATCAGTTCATGAGCCTTCGCGTAACAGTACGAGCCGATAATCATAAAAATGGCGAGCATATAGGATCACTCGGTGCCATGCGACAAAAATAAAAATTGAGTGATTCGGTTCAATGTGCAAATCATTAGGAAGGATATCACGAGAGAAGCTGTTATTGAGTCACACTTTTAATTCTGCCTGCCTGACTTGCTTTAAGCAATAGCAAACAGGAATGCTTGGATGGTCCTCGTGTTTTATAGATAGTTGCCTTTTTTAATTCGCCGCTCATCCCTCAAATCTATCGGTAGTGCGCCTTTGGAAAGGCAGGAAAACAAAAGAACTGCTTAACAAAAGCCGGCGCACTGTGGCCGTGCGGCATCAGAGTGTTGATTCGTTCGTACCAATCATGGTAATGAAAGGGTGACGCCGCTGTCCGAGGCCTCGGCACATGCTTGAAAATTTGCTAAACTCCTAAAACAATTCTTCAAAACTTGCCCTTTTAAATTATAACAGACCACAGTCGACACGCAAGCCCCAGAGTTGCCACGCTTACGCAGCAAGCATCTCCAGGAACGTCATTTCTTTGTCTTTTGAAATCAAGCTAATTTGAATCACAAAGACGTGCCGAACACTTGAGGTGGAAAAGGAGAGGCAGCCAAACGTTTAGCATGAACATTTCGAAACAAGTTTTCACTGACAGGTACATGCTGAGTAATACATGCTGATACATGCTGAGTAAACGAAGCAATAACAAAAAAAAATTAAGAGGACTCTGTAACGTAGCAATGCGTGCGTTAGCGTAATCGAGCTACTGATCGACCGAGACAAGCTAGAACTTCCACATAAGCACCCCGTTATTGCAACACTAGATTCAATACAGCTCAGCCAGTGCGTGCGGGAGTGAGTGTGTGCAGGCGAAATCCTACCGCAGGCAGGGAAAGTCACAACCCACTTTTCCCCTTCCGCCACACATTCCTTCTTCCCTAAACTACTTCCTTCCCCTTATCCAACAGAAAACAAAGTTGTCCAACGATGGTATCCCGTGTCATTCCCTCATATTGCCACATCTGCGTAGCGTCAAGGACAGCGGCATAATGAAAACGACTTACCGAAATACGGAAGCAAGAAGAGGTACCAAATGGGCCATACAGTTGTCATCTTCAGCTTGTTCACGAGGTGAGCGAGCCGGTTTATCCAGGATCCTCTTAAACGGCGCTGCCACGCAGTCAGGACCACAGACTGTTGATGAACAGACTTCGTCGAGGAACTGTCATCATCACTGCCATTTGTGCACGCGGTGCAAGTCCAGAACGATGAAAGCCAAAGCCGGAAAAACGTAGCAAAGTTTGTGCCTTAGGAGAACTTCCCTACATTAGTACGTCAACTCTTAAACTACACTGACCAATTACGCACAATAAGTAAAATGGTCAATTCTCAGGAGCTTTATCGCTTTTGAACTAGAAAATTGTTTACTGCTTTAGCTTCTACTTGTTACTTACTAACCGTCATTTATATATCAATTTTACCAGTTTAGCAATGGAAAAGGACGACACTTTCTCTCTCTCATCTTTTTCTTTAACAGTAACTCTCAGTTCTCAGCACCACTGTCTCAAAGAGGCGTGTTAAACACCTTAGGTTTCAAAATCTCGCGATACGACTGCAGCACTGCGACGAAAGAGATAAATTATAAGTTATTTAGGGCGGCATCACCACACGATCACAATACCTCTCATCTAAGCAGCCCACCAATTCCGGTAATGCACTTTCGATGACGAAATCGGGGTCACAGTTCTCGCCGCGTATCAGAGCAGAGCAACAGACTAAACGCAACAACTTAAATCACTCTGACTACCACATATAGCTTCCAGTTCGTAGCACGGAGGAAACGACACCCGAAGCTGAGTTTCCGAGCTGTAAGCCACGACACGCTCCACGCGGCGCGAATGGCGCGTCTGCGCGCCGCCGCGTGACCGAGCGTCCCGCCTCCTTCTTTCCCGAACACTCCCTCCCTACCTTCCGAGTGGGAGAAATAGGGAAAAGCAGAAAACGCGAAAAAAAGGGCGAACTCGCCTGCCTATCTGTGGCGGTAAACGACTCTTAAAAGCACGCGGTTTCAAAGGCAACGATAAAAAAGTAAAGATAGGCTTTCGCGGTGAAAAGAAAATGCTGCCCCACTCACCACCAAACACAATTTCTAGAGGAATATTTGTGTCTTTTTCCCTGACACCCTGCCGACAGCATTTGTTGCGCCCTTTCCGCACTCCCGTTCTCCCGACTTAGTTTACTGGCGCCATCTGCTGACGAAGCATTGCTTTACCGGTGAAACACGCGTGCCCGCCGAGACGTGGCGCAAGGGCCACGGAACTCGGAGGCCACGGAAGTACTCCACACTGCGGCGACAGATTGCTCTAAGGAGCCTTACCCGTCCTATGGCAGTTCGCGACGTCGTGTTTGCGAATGCTGTAATATTCGTCTCATATACGAAACACTGTGAGACAAAGCGCGCGTAGCGTGATCGTAGTATAGTGTTACGTCATGCTCTCTAGCGCTAAATAATGTTGGCTGAGTGCCAAATGGCTAGTGCTAGCTTCTGTTGATTAACTTTCTGCATGTGTAACGCAGTGTTGGCTGGCTATGTACCCGTGCCAGCCAAAACTGCCCGTTAGTGGTGCCTAACGTTGGGCATAGTCACCGAGCGTTGGGCATTCGCTCTCACAACTTCTCTAGAACATTTTTGAAGAGTATTAAGCGCGTGACGAAACACACATACGATGTGCAGGTACACAGCCAGGAATCGTAAAAATCATTACAAACTTTACAAGTGCTCTGCTATGACTCCGCGTCCGCCGCGGTGGTACAGTGGTGGTGGTACTCGGCTGCTGATACGAAGGACACGGGTTCGGTCTCGGTCGCGGCGGTCGCACTTTCGATGGAGGTGAAAATGCTAGAGGCCTGCGTACAACGCGTTTTTCAGTGTACGCTGAAGAAACCCAGGTGGTCCAAATTTACGGAGCCCTCCTCAACGGCTTGCCTCATACAACGCGCTTTTCGCAGGTCAGCATTTATTATCAGTATGACTCCACGACTTCCACCGCTGTGTTGACGACTCCGCAGGATTTTTACTTCCATAGAGACAGTAGCCAGAAATCATAATTTCAAGTTCTTCTGTAACTGTCAACTGTCCGGTTTGACTTCCAAAGCGCGCAACAAACACGCGGAGCTTCTCCATGATGTGTCTTACATTTTCAACCGTTATGTAAATTTTCAATAAATTATTTGAAAAGCTCAGCAACCCGGTTGTCGGCCCTTCCTCAATGACGGACACGGTCAATTCAGGGCCAGTCCCTCTCAGTGTATGCGCCGCATGAAAAGTGGAAAGAAAAAAATATCGTTGATTCCTGCGAGACAGGAATCGGTATAACACGAAAATGAAACCTGTCTTCGCGAAGCTGTGGAATGCATAAGTGGCAATCTGGAGAATCGAGGGGCGAGAGATGGGTTGGATACTCTGGACGTGTTAAGCTGTTGCATTTAGGCATCTGCGGCACCTCGACACGGCACAGAGATCCCCGACACTTGTACACAAGGGAAAGTTCTTGAACGACTCACGTTGTTCTGCACACTGAATTGCAAGTGCCAGAGCCCTGCGCAAACCTGCCATAAACCAGAAGCGTCCGCAAACCGTGACACCTTGCAAGTGAAACCGAACGGGTTGACAGCGGATCGTTTTGTGAACACGCAGCCCATTGCAGCGAAAGGCCAATCATTTGTTTGTTGACGGCCGTCCTCGCGTTCCTGGATCTGTGCGCGTCGCAGTTCAACACACCCGGTTACAAAAGACAAATTTTGTAGCCGCCACGTTCGTACTTTACCCCTGGAACACGCCCTCACGACGCCGCCACGCCCCTAACTTCTGCGGCAATCGAAGTTATCGAAGCGCGAATACTACCGAAGCGCTGACTACCGGCGCGCATTAGCCCAGCAATCTACTTAATTTATCATTGCTAGATGGCGGTACCACCGCAGTGAACCTAAGCGAATCAAGAGTGCAGTGGAAAGGAGGCGATGTTAATTTTAGAGTAAATTTGCTTGCTAAACACTATATAGTTCACATACTAAACACCTTTACTTAAACCGGATGTCAGTTAAATGCAACTTGTAAAGCGCTTTAGTGAAGATATAAGGCCATTCTGTTACCTATATGACCAATGTTGCGGTGGTGTATTGGTAGAGCTTCCAGCTATTATCATTGCATCCTGGGTGAATGTGGGTTTTGGTCCGAGCGGTGGGGGTACTTTTTCATTATAAATGTGTTAATTTTTTCAGACATCCCATTCCGTTACGGAAGTACGTCACTGATTTCATGGTGGACCCCGGAATAAAACACTTTCGTGTTAAAAATCAGTACAATACAAACGTGCCATAATGGGTGGATAGGTTAACAGCCCGATAATGCGAAGAAGAGGAAGAAGAAGAAGAAGCAGGAACGTGCCAGGTGACGATCGTGCACTATTGTCGTCATAATCGTCGTCAAATAGAACAACGCCTGCCATGCATCGGCGGGAAGCGAACACAGGTCTCTTCGTGGCACTCATCTCGATGACATTCACGCGCCCGGAGACTGTGAGCGCCTTGATTCAGGCCAAATGCCGGCCCGAGTACCGCAACCTCCCAAGCGGTGTCGTGCACACTGCCTGCAAAGGTCCCAACCCTCGCTGCTCACTCGACCGAAGGCTCACTGGGTTGAGCGAGCAGGTGAAGCAGCAGGCGCTGCAGGTGCACAACCACTACCGCTCCCAGGTCGCAAAGGGTCAGCTGCAGTACTACCCGTCAGCGACGAACATGTACGAACTGGTGAGTGCTGACATGCCACGTGCGGCTTGGTGTCGAGGACCTTAGCAGACTACACGAGAGAAATTTCACGCTTGCATTCGAAACGCAAGTAAAGGTTTGTATTGTTACCTGCGGCGTTTCTGCGAGCAGGAAAAAACATACCGAAAGAAACATTGCACAGGATGGAGCCTTCTTTCCCAAGATCTTCCTGTTAACTTTTTCGCGCTAGCACATATTTTTCTCAGCAAATGCGTCTGCAATAACGATGCCAACTCTCCTCGCTGATTACTTTGCATTCTTGGTGATTTATCGCGGTACAGAGGAGGAGAAGGAGGAGGAGAAAGGAAGAAGAAAGGCCGGGAGGTTAACCTTGGCTGAGCCCGGTAGGCTACCCAGCACTGGGGAAGGGGGAATGGGAGGGAAAGTTCTGGAAGAAAGTTCTGGAACGGAGGAACCTACAAAAGGTCCGCGAGGAGTACGCTGGAGTGCACAACGAACACAGTACGTGAAACCTTCTGTTTTCCTTTTTTTTACAGAACAGCTCTGACTAAATGTGTTCGTCGTGAACAGTAATCGAACCGGCGGTTTTCTTTTGAGCCACACTAGGCAATAGCCACTTAGCATACGCAGTCCATAGGCTCAGCGGCTATTGACATGACACATGGTATTCGGACTAGTACAAAGCAACCGAATATACATATTGCTGTGACTGAAAATAGTGGCATCTAGTAATGCTAACAAGTGAAGACCGAAGGACAACCCTCAGCAAAGTGTTGCGCGCAAAATCGCAATGGAAGTCATCGAGCTGCGTTTAGCCGGAAGAGTCTTACATATACGATGTTTTGAGACGCACAATGCAGTTGACAGTTAACGAAGCCTATAGCTTAACGTCACCTCCTTACAGAAGTAGTTAATTTTCAATATTTGATAACACCATTTATTATTTTGTGCACTATCCTGTAAGAAGACCTGCTTACTCGTGGCGGTGACGTCAGGCATTCATTTCTCGCATACATCGTATACAAATTTACCAATAGCTCCGAAAAAATTTAAAGTAGAACAATCGAAATTACTAGTTGCGACAGGTTGTGCTTTTCTGCTGTAACACACACAAGTCATCGCCTGTAAAACATATGCGCTGTCTGATCCTTGTGAGCAATTTTTAAACAGTCTTAAGCAGAAACAACATTGTGGTTTTGGAAGGAAAATATCTCCAGAACACAGGAACGCCTCAACACAATATACTGTTAAAGCTTTCTTTAGAGATACCCATAAAACCTCAAGAACAGTACATTGTGCTACCTTCCCAGTACTGACGACTCGGTAAGTGCGCGAAATCTGAGTGCTTGCAGAGACACTAAAGTTGCGGCATACTATAAAGTGGCGAATCATAATTAACCGCCAACATGCAGGACGTCGATATTTGAATACGATGTACTGCACTTGTTCTCATTAATGCACATGTTTGTCGCTATGCCGATCTTGAATTTTCGACTCTAAATGTGCCTCCAGTTCGAAATAAAAGAAAGGTTAAACATCAAACGCATGCACAGATGTGCATGGATAGCTATGCGTGCAAAGTCATTGAACAAAGAATTTCGCTAAATCCAAGTGGAGGACTTGCTCACCATTTCGCACCACTTCGAGCCTACGCATTCCCTCGATCTTGTAGGTGTTTGAAGAACAAGCCAGCGGGGAATGACGTAGTTGACGTGTGAAGGACAAAGCGATGCGTTAAAGCGCAATTGTGTCGTGTGTGTTTCGAAAACTGACGCCGTCCGAAAGGCCGTTATTGAGGCTTTTAATTTCGTGTGTTCCTCCGCAGGAGTGGGACGACGAGATGGCTGCTGTCGCGCAGGCTTTCGCCGAACAGTGTGACTACAGCGATCACGATCGCCCCGAGGCCCGAACAACGAGTGAGCTCACGTCTTATTACTTTTATTAAGATCGGCTCAAACAGAACATATTTAACCCCAATGCCATCGTGAACAGCCCCCAGTCATTTTTCTTTTAATCCACCTGCCACATTTCCTGCAGTAAATACGGTACGTGTTATGACCTGTCATGTTGTGTCATCTACGGTTATGTCACGAATATTTTGATATAGCAGCTGAAGAAGCAACTGAAATGCCATTGTGTCATTCATGCCATGATGCACGTAACATGTGTATCATGTTTCAAAAAAGTCACGTCATTCAATGCTTCAAGATTGTTATCCGTGCATGTGCATTCTGGTCCACACCTCGTTGATGAAGCGGCCACGAAGGCCTGACGACGTATGCACAATGTCGTTTATACTTTTGATACGTCATGATACTGGCGACATGCATGTCATGACAATCATATTCGTACCTGCGTTTCATGTTTGTGATACGCGCGCCATGCCATCCTGGTACAAGCCGCCAAGATGATGAAACGACCACTGCAGCATCGCCGTGGCATCTTGTCACTAAAGCTGTGGAGCACGCGGCCAGCATACCATGCTATTTATGTTGCCACCTACAGTACAAGTTCGTCATACACTCACTCTGGGTGGAGTATAAACGGGGAGGCCAATGATAGCTTACGAACACACCGGGGATGTGAATGCAATAGGCAGCCTGCACAGCTATTGTACCTACGTGTTATTCCTGGCAAAAAAAAAAAATAGCTGGCTTACACCAATAAAGAGGCACTGCAAAATAGACTGCAGAATTTGCTACGGGAAGCAGCTCACTTTTTCTTCTTTTCGCAGAAATAAACAGTATTATGACGCCTTTCTGAACTCACCAAATGCCTTCACTACCTCTCCTCACAAAACGGCGTGTTTCACAGTAGAAGTCACCCGTCCAAAAGCCCTTGACGACAAACTCATCTAAGCGAATAAACAAACTATTTCTTCCAGCACATATGCTGTTCGCGTCTCCTTCGACATGCAGGCAGGTTCCAATCAGTTGGACAGTCCTACGGTTGGGCTATTGACGCGAGAAGGCAGACCGACACCGAAGGCAAGACCTGGGTCGACGACTGGTTTGCGGAATACGTACACTACAACCCGAATGCGGTCGCTTCCTTCGATACCGGAACCAGCAGAGGCGTCGTAACCCATTTTACGCAGGTGAAGTATCATATACTTACATTTATCTCAACGACAGTCTAGTGTGGCCTTTACGTCGGAACCATCAGCCCTCTTCGTTTCTTTTCCTCTCATCGACAGTCATCTCCGTGATCGATTAGTATTCAGAACCAGCTATTACAGAACCAGCTATCGATTAGTATTCGGAACCAGCTCCCTTCCATATACGACAACTACTCTCTCACTGTTCTTCCAGGCCTCCCCGCTGCCGAAGTCGCGGCGGCTCAGGCTCGGCTCAGCGGGACATTTTGTACATAAGTACTGTCGGTGACACAAATAGCAATATATATGTCGGTGACATAACCGCTCTTCAGGACAATACGCGGAAACGATGCACGACATACGCGGGTGTACCTTGTTTTATTCTTGACTGGTCAGTTATATGTGCAGCTCTTCCACAGGTACCAGCTTTAAGTGAGTGTGTAATCGGTGTGCAAAATCGCTATTCTGCTTACGTCTACGAACAAAAATTGTACGTTGGCAGTATGTGAATATTACGCGCAATAACGCTTGTCCATTTACAACAAAAGCTTTGGCCAGTACGTGATGGCCTTGTGAAGAGATGTCACTGAAAGGTCACTTCAAGAACCGTTTCAATTTTAATGTATGTGAACCTGCACTCTACGTATGCACCTCTTTAAATTCTTGTTCATCGAGCACCTTCTTTTTAATGTTCTAGCAGCGTGAAATAGAAGCGACGATCCTTCAGTCTAATTCAAGCAATTACGTTTAGTCTTTTAAATACGCAAAAATGCATAAAGTAATGTTTTATATAATGCAGAACTGCGAGACGACTGCCGTAGAAAGCGCTTCAGGGTTCCCGGAGGAAAACGTTCTTTTATTTCGTGCTTGCGTCTTATAAATTATGTGCGTTCATTATCTGAGTGGTTTTAACCAGCAGATTTGAAAAAAAGCTTTCAAATAGAATACATACTATGCTACAAATCTGTGGCAGCATTCGCGTGTCATAAACCGCTTACGGCAAGTCGCTTCCATTGTATTGATTCAGTACACAGCTCAGACACCCTTTGTTTAATATAGAGCGTGGGTGCTTCAGGAGACACGTGCAGTCCCTGATCTGACCTGACGTAGCACGCACGTCCGTACCTTCCTTTTCAGCGTATTCAATGTCGTTCGTCAAGTACGTCTCCAAGAAAATTTTGGCAGCCTTTACGAAGACAGCCTTACGTCCACTTATACGGATGGCACCCATACCAACAGCGGAGGCAGTAATGTATTCAACCGCACTATAGCATCATCCATGCTGTAGCCCTGCGCATGGGAATGCTTTTGGCAGAAACATGTACTTCTCATTTCCCGAAATGGTGATGCGTTGCGTCAAGTAGTATATTCGACCACTTCCTTCGCATGAGTTGCTGTCGGTTCACTTGTTGTACGTACCAATTTATCCCGTACATCTGAATTCAACTTTTTGGAGTGTGAGTTTCGAGTAATTTCACCTTTCAGGAAGATTCGGCCTGAAGTACTTGTCGGCTATCAAACTTGTCCGAGCTCTTCAGCTATTTTTTTTTTTTGCTGAAGTGCGAACGGAGGTGATGCCACAGGTGAAACAGACTCGCGAACTTTCTGTTTAGATACTTTGGCGAATTCAAGCCTTTTGTTAAAGCAACATTCGTATTCTGAAGGTATCTCAGATGGCAGCGTGAGGGTAGTATAGCTCCAATGGTCAGTGGAACATGCTAAAGCGATGTACCTTCATTCTGAATTTGCAGTGCCGCAATTGCATCTAGGCCCAGTACGGTGGCGCTTTTAGATACAACACACAGAATTATGCAAGTATTTCTGCCTTGGAATGCAGCTGAAGCAACGAGACATACTTGAACTTTTATTTTTGTCTTGGAGTAGTCGAACAGCTCCATTGAGGTAGGCTTCCAAGGAAAGTGCTTACAAAATGTAGCATAGCAGCAGATGATCCCGTATCAGCAAAAAACGGTACCGCCTTACGTCCAGGACGACTGATGCGTAACTACCATGTTTGTATCCCTTGACAAGACAGACTGTATTCTCACTACCCTTTGAGCGAGAGTCGTCGTCGTCGGCTTGCTGAAATTTTGCTGAATGACTAGGCGGATGGCACACAACATCTAGGTGTCCGGTCTTCCAGCGCCGACTACATCTGCGCTTACACACCTTGCATGCATGACTGTTAGCCACAACGCTCCACAACGATAGCCGTCCACAACGATAGTCAGTCGCTCCACAACGATAGCAAGCTCAAAAATTCATGGCACCTTGTATTGCATGCTCGCATGCTTCGACTTGGCACTTGTTACAACGTGCATGTTCGTCTGCCTGTTTTGATAAATAATGAAAACTTTGCCATTATTTAACGTGACGAACAGGGGCATCATCGCGATTTTGTTAGCGTGCTTCACTGCTTGTTTGTACTAGTTTGCAAGCGTTGGAGCTTCTAAGAGCGTCAGTGAGGAGCTTTCAAAAAAGCAGACGCTCGCGTATATAGCTATCCGTAATTTTTGAAACGAAATGATCACGCAGCATCTCTTCAGGAAGGCTTCCAAAACTGCAATATACATTGAGGACCTGTAAAGCGGCCCTGTATTCTCCCACCTTCTCACCTGCATTTTGACCACTGTGACTGAACCGCTGTCGAGCCACGACGACGTTGACTGAGCGCTTGAAATGTGCAGAATTTAAGCAAAATTACACAGTCGCACTCGTCTCTCGTTGGCGCGGTGTCACCTTTATCCGAAATGCTGGAGGTAGTGACGGTAGTAGAGCTCGAAGGCAACGCAACTGGCTTTATTGTAGAGAAGATTCGCTGACCTTCCATGCCAAGACATGTGAGCATAATCGTTTTGCGTCGTCCGGCTGCTAGCTCAGATACTGCGGAAATCACCATGTACGTCTCGAAGGCCTGCTTCCATTGGTCCCACGAGAGTGCCGGATGACCAGGTGAAGGCAGGAAAGGCGGTGGCGGCTGCAGACCCGGGACGCTCATTGCGGTGCTCCAGCTGCTAGAGTCGCCAGGAAACTTGCACTCGCCTGGGTTGAAGCGCTGAATCCTCGCTGCCCGTATGCTGTATTTAGCAGAACGCAGGGAAGCGGTGCACTCGATACATCAGCTTCATCTTCCTTCTTTATTGTCTCCGAGCGACCTACTTCACCTTCTTCTATACATAACAGTGTTCTGCATTGCCAAAGACAACGTAACAGTCTTTCGAGCTGGTTCGTTTGATACACTGAGTCTTCTTCCGTCCATTTTAAGCGCTGTGTTCACATTAAAGGACAACGCACATACGAGTCGATATCAGCTGGCATTCACTGTTACAAATGCTATGCGGATGGAAGCTTCTAACTGTAAGTCTAACCAAAACCAGATAAGTTCAACACGAATAGGTGTTTTCTTAAGGTTAGAAATGTATGTGTTTAATATAGCTTTACCTGCGGCCGACAACTGAAACCATGCACCCGTTCCGGATGTATATATATGTGAAAATACGTTCACTTTGTTCCTTCGTTTTCTTTTTCCACGATTGCTACATGCCAGGTGATATGGGCAGAAACACGTTACATCGGCTGCGGATTCAGCAACTTCCAGCACGGCAATGGACACGCGAGAATCTTCGTGTGCAACTATGCTCCGGCGTAAGTTGAAGTTCATTCAGTTATCAAACAACCTGAGAACTACCTGTGCCTGCAATTGTCGCAGTAGAGCGTCGCTCAGCGACACTAATTAAGTTACGTGCGTCGAAATGTAGTCCCTGTATAAGCCAGTCTGCGGAAGCAGGAAGCGGATGTGCAAGCTATGCAATTGCTTTGGTTCCCGAACGTGAAGCTGAGGAAGTTTCGATAACGGCTACAACAGCCATCACATTTGTCACATGCATAACAAAAAATACGGACAAAGGAAACTCGTTTTCGACTGCTTGACTGCTGTCGAACAATATTGTGCCAATATTGTGTGTTTATTTGCGCACCGGCGCAGTTCATGCATTCAATTTTATACGCTATACTTCGCAACTCATCGCACATCGCCACGCGATTCCTCTCCTTTGCAGCGGCAACCGCGGCGGAAAGGCCATCTACTTGTCCGGGCCGACCTGCAGCGCATGTCCGCCTGGGACCACCTGTAACCCAGCGACTGGTCTGTGCAGAGTGAGTGCTTATGCTGCAGCCAGCGTAATACACGGTGTCTCTCAAAGTTGAAAGGAACCGTCAGACTGGACACACTCAACGAAGGCGTGCTCTGTTGTGACCTTGCGGATACAACCGTTGGACCTGATTGGATGCACCTTTAATGCTCATTTTCCGGATAGATCGGTGGGCCTTCAAGCGTTAGTCATGTGTACGCATGGAAACTATAACGAATCGTTGTATAGATGTCCCTACGACAGCCTCTAAAAAAACTCATTGTGAAGGGTTTCTGGAGCCGGAGCAAGCAATTTCGCTGCACCTCGTACTGGCACACTCATGCGGGGCGCACGCTCTATTGCATTTGACATGACATCAGAGTCGAGCTACTTACTGTAGGTACAGCTCTCGTGGTGTACAGTTCGGCAGACGCATGAGGGGCTGCACCTATTAAAAAATTTACTGTCATTAGCACATGCGGTCGTGGGAGCCTGCTGTCCTGCGAAACAGTGAATCAAAGCATACGGCAAATGAGGTCTGCGGAAACCGGCAAGGTGGAACAAGGTGGAATTAAAGTACAGGGCAAAAAGAGTTCCCCCTCTGCGTCCCTCTATCCCCATTTGCCTTCCCTCAAATGGCATAAATGTGTCCCCATAAAGGAAGAGAGACTGGTGGAGTTGCTGCATGGTCACTGTTTGAACTGATAAATCACACACTACAGCGAAAAATAATCCTTTAATGGTAGCTTTTCTTTTTCCAGAACCGTGGCTTCTATATTCTTCAGAGAGCAATGTCACTACTAGCCGAGAAAGTGACGTCTCAGCCTATTGTTATGCAACTTCTTGCCAAACTTGTCTGCAGCTGTCGCCGAGTCGGTTCCGAGACGGCGTTGCGACACTGTGCGATATATGGGGCCTAAAAAGACCTCATGATAGTCTGTTTTGTTTTTTTTTTCGCTCACGTAGTTGTCGCACGTTCGTCAGATGCGACCCATCAAAAGCCATTGTGACTTATTGGAGCAATGGGTATCTAGTGTACACACTGCCTTGCTTATACGGTAGGGGCAGAATTCACTGCATGAGAAGAAGCCTCGTAAAGGCAGAAATGTGTCACACACTAACTGTGCCACAAGAATGCCACGTTCTTTTATGTCTTTTCGCGTATTTCTGCATACTCATACTTATCTCCTTTCTTAGACATCTCAGTTACATCTTCCTTGTTTTGTTGGCTGCTGTTTATGCGTCAAATTCATGATGAAAGAGTTGAGATGCAGTTACAACAGTTTAAAGAGCGGACATGCTATTAAGTATGATTCTCTAACGTTATCAGAGAATAATACTTAATGCACTGTCTCCGAGATTGGAGTAGCGAGTAGCGAATCCCGGGAGGCTACTCTCGCCGCTCTTAACCGCATCGACCGTTCCTTGCATTTTGATTGAATAGTTGTTTGAAGCTCTGTGACGTCAACGTGAAGCGATTAAATAAACTGGAGGCCATCTGGTATTTCTTCACCATATCTTCTCGAGCTTTCAGCCGATCACAAGCGGCCCGAATAGGCCACTCGGTGGACGATTCCACAATAGTTTCCCTCGACCCGCCTCACAATTTCCCCGTTCGTAAATGAAATGTCGAGTGATGCTTATGCAGCACATGTCATTGCTAAAGGCAACCGGCCAGCGCAAACTGCATTAGCACTGAGAATTTGGCTCCACCTGCTCCTTTTAGATGCGAAACCTCCTTGATGCGAAACAGCTTATGGTCGAGCCTGTTCCGTACCTGCGCCGTCCACACCTCCACTGCGCATGCGTAACAGCTGGCCCAAGCTGGCAAGGAACGAGAACGCGCCCTCGCCCGCGAGAGACAACGCTGACGCAAGAAGCGTCTGCTAGCGAGTTTCTTGATTGAAAAAAATTGACGGCAGATCCACGAGGTGAATGATGATGAGATTGGGCGAAGCTCCTGGAAGTAATCATCGGTTAAACCGTGAAATTTCTTCCGTTAATTCGCCCGATAAAAATGACGTGAAACGATTGATTAAATGTTTTATCAAACTTTTATTGCTGGTTTCTGTTGTCCTTTCATTATGACCGCTTTGTGGTCGGTGAAATGTAAGCTAAGTGGTTCTTGCACTGCTTACACCATTGCTTTACCTGGCGTCTTTCGTTAAGCAGCTGGCGTCTTTTCGTTTTGCTTTAGAAACATCTGGCGTCTTTCGTTGGTTAATTTCATCAATCAACGGCGTTTTGAACAAAATTTTTATTGTTTAATCACGCACAGGAGAAATCTCACCAGGCACTACCTTGGAGGTAAACAATGGCTGCTACTGGGAATGAGAGACAGCAGAAGTCGGCTTTTAACACTTCTACTTCTACTAACGTTTCCTACTGGAACATGCCAATGGCTGCTAATGGGGAATGAGAGACAGAAGAATTCGGCTTTTAGTTAACGCGCACGCTGCGAATTTTTTTTATTGTTCAACAACGCACAGGAGAAATCTCCCACCGGCGCCACCTTGGAGGTCAAAGCGTAAGACTGGTTACGCACTACGACTACGACTACGACTACGACGAGGGACGAACGGGTGCCGCTTTAAGGAGCTTCGCCCCTAAAAGCCGACTGCTCGTGCTGCACAACCGTTCACCGGCGGCCCCAGATGTATAGGCACTGGATCTTAACTTGCAATGTAGTGCCCGTGGGAGATTTCTATTATGCGTAGTTGAATCATAAGGATTCGCAGCGTGCGCGTTAAATAAAAATCCGGAGCTCGGCACGATCTACGACGTGGGAGCGCAAGAACCTCATAAACACCGGGAGCATAAATAACAACGCTTGCGTAATCATACACACGCATTGGTACTCATTTACATGCATGAGTGGGCAATGTCACGGCTGATTTACGGCAACACCGAACGATCCCCAGTGCTTCGCCCACACTTCATGGTTCACTTCGTGGAGATGCGTGATTTTTTTTTTTTTGTCCACATCACGAATCGAAATACTTGATTTTGACTGTCGTCAACGCAGAGGGACGGCGCCTCCGAACCAGCAGGGGCCCCTCGGCCGAACTCCCAAGCGCAACCGGGTGGACTCAAGCCTGAAGGAAGTGCAGGCGCTGTTGGAACGGTCGGTGGCCCACGCGTAGGCCAGGTGGGCGACGCCAGCGACGACGGAGATTTGGACGTCGGTTTCACAGTGATGGCAGCTATTGCCATGTTCATTGCATTCCTTCTCGGTGTCTGCATCGGTGCCTCCGTTGTCACGCTGTGCCGACCCAAGAAGCCCAGCCCCAGAGGTGGCGCTGCGTACGGCGACCCGAACGCGACAACCATGGGCATGTCGACCATGGACAGCACCATTGGGTAACGCGGAGACGTGTTTCGAAAGAGTACATGAACTCCGGTGGCCGTGCACAGCGTCAGCGTCCGTATTATCGCGTGATAGACCGCACACGCATATTATGAGCGCATGCGTGTGAATTTTTTTATTCAGTATATTCATTGTGGCTATATAGTACGTAGCGCCGCAGTATCTCGTGTCATCTTCGCTTGGCCTGCAGCCAGGACGTCTATCACAGAGCGCATCGCATTTGTTATATTGTCTTAACAACCCACCGACAATTCTGTGTTTTAGATGCGAAGCAGCTCTTTGACTAGCCTGTGTAACGCTGTCCCTCCGTCCGTACGAACGCGCCGCAACGCGCTCCCCTCGCCGCAGGTGTTGGAGCGGTGCCAAGTAGGTCACGCCGCAGCTGTGCGTTGACGTCACGCTCCCTCGCAGTGCGCGCTGACGTCACTCTCTCCCTCGCCTGCCGCGCGCTCGCCGCAGTAGAGTTACTGTATATTTATGCTAGCATAAAGAGTTGCGTGTCTGTTTTCCAAACGCCGCCAGCTGCGAAGCAACCGAGCATTGCAGAGAAGGTGACGTTCAGGCCAATTTTTGTGCTTCTCGGCGCCGCCGCAGCGGAACTTTTGTCTGCGTTGGAGCGCGTTCCGAGCATTGATTTCAAGACGGGCATGTTGCGGGACAACTCGAAGCGCTGAGAAAGTGGTATTCTTATATTACGTTTTCCCAGTGGCCAGAGATTAGCCCTGCAGCATTTCTGTCGGAACTGTTTTGCCGTGAAGCCGTGAAAATTGGCATCGCATTCTAGTTTTCTTTCGGTGTTAGATAACCTTGACACTTGTTTGCAAGCGCGTTTCTGTGGCTACCGACAGGACATCTCTTACGTACATGAACCGGCTTGTTACGGCTGGATTTCGCTTGTATGACAAGCGATCATTTCTAGATTTCCAATAACCGAGTGACCGACCATGTGACCCATCGCGCGACGGCCCATTTCGTATCGCGTCGCATTCGTGCGGAAAATCGTATACATGCGGTTTCGGCTTAAAAACTGCTCAGTGGGATACTAACCACTAAGGAAAATGAATGCTGCGTTTGGCCGGTGCGCCTGGAATAACCAATGTGTACATATATACGCTGTCAAGTCAAAAGTTGCGAGGAGTGAAACACACACACACACCTGACAACATCCTATCGTTCTGCATCTCGTGCCGCGTGTTAAAAAGAGCAATGCCTTTAATCTGTCTCGTCACTAAGCTGTCGCTGCGTTTTTATTAGCAATTAGGCTTCAAAGCGGTCTACGAGCGTTGGAAAACTGCCCATGCTAGGTCGGGGATGCCGCCTGCAAAAACTGAGCGTGGCTTCGCCGCATAGCTTTGGTTGCTTGCTGGCCAAGTTGGCGGACCTACGCGCAACTCTGCTACCTACGGTAGCATATACAGTAACGCTACCTACGGTAGCATATACAGTAACTCTACGCCGCAGCGCCCGCAGCTGCCGCCTGACGGAAATCTTCGATGAGCGCTTTCCCAACTCGCAAGGAACGAGAACGCGCCCTCGCCCTCGACAGACAACGCTGACGCAGGCAGCGTCTGCTAGCGTCAAACCGACGCAAACGCGACAGCTAGTCAAACCGATGTAAACGCGTTGTGCGCCCCCCGTGCTGCTTCGCATCGCCTCATGATCCCCTTTAGCGGGAGATGGTGTAATTTTTTAAGTGCGAATGTACTTTATAAGCGACCCTGAATCCGCCGTCCCATAGCAACGGCGCGAGGAGCGGAGAGGAGCGTCTGTAGCAACGGCGCAGCGACGTCACACCCCACGTGACTGCGCGCGCTCCGCCTCCTCACCGCGGTTTGCGCGGGCGCACCGCTCTCCGCGGCGTGACGTCACGGCGCGCTGTGCAGCTGGCGTCGCTGTGCAGCTGTGTGTGTGGCGCCGGCGCGTCAGTCCGTATATAAACGTCCGCCGGCTGCCGCTCGCTCTCTTCTCGCTCGGCTCCGCGGTCGGTGAAGTCTTTCGCAGTATGGATCCATCGCAGGTTGGATCCATCGCGGTAGGAGTTTCCGACCACGATCAACGGTGGCTTCATAGACTTGGCGTTCAGTAGGAACTGTACGGTCCGCGCCGTCTTGCCGGATCCGCTCACCGTACATTTCTCGGATCACAAAGCGCTGGTACTAACCGTGAGCTACAACGATAACACCAATAGGTGCTGATCTGTAGTGACGTGTGTAGAGTGTGTGTGTGTGTGACGTGCTCGGTGATGTGTGCAATTATGCATCTACGAAATTGCGAGGTGTAAATAAATAATACTTCGTGTATAAATGTGTGTGTGTGTACAATGCATCATGACAACACTTTAAATTCATTAATTACACTTTAATCATAACTTTACTCCCCCTCATAGCATCACCCCGTGCATTCGCACTTAACCATGTTCACCCTCGGGGAAATGCTTTCTTTTTTCGCTTATATGGAGCCGCACTAATAAACCGAGCTCGTGTTCAAGCTGAAGTATTGCATCCAGTGTTTGTAAAGCAAAAGTTGGGCGCCATGTTGACCACGAAAAACATATGCAAGGTATACCGAAGTCTCCACAGAAGCCCATTGTGTCTGGAAAATGGCGGCTCGTATGGAGCTTAGCGCGATATCTATTGAGGAGGGGGAACATCCGGCGGAAACGAAAATAACGCAGATGTGGCGCCACATCCAGTAAAAACAAAGGTGGCGTCATCTGTGTCGGCATTGGCGCAAAATTTATTAAGTTACACGCATCTCCACGAAGTCAACATTGCCAGTGGGCGAAGCAGTAGGAATGGTTCGGTGTTGCCGTAAATCAGCCGTGACATTGCCCACTCATGCATGTAAATGAGTGACAACGCGTGTGTATGATTACACACGCGTTGTCATTTTTGGTCCTGGTGTTTATGAGGTTCCTGCGCTCCCACGTCGTAGATCGTTCCGAGTTCCGGATTACATTTAGTTAACGCGCACGCTGCGAATCCTTGCGGTTCAACTACGCACAAGAGAAATCTCCCACCGGCACTTCATTGCAGGTCAAGATCCAGTGCCTATATACATGAGGTGGCCGGTGAACGGTTGTGCAGCGCGAGCAATCGTTCATTTTTTGGGGGGGCGAAGCTCCTTAGGGTGTGGGTCGTTCCCTCCTCTGTAGTAGTACGTATGTAGCCACCTCGCTCCACCGGGAGGCTCGCGCTCGCCCTCAGCGCGTGCTCGCCCTCAGCGCGTGCCTCCCGGCGCGCGAGCTCACTCACTCTTCCATCTGCTGTCTTGTGAGAGAGAGAGACAGAGAGAGAGAGAGACCGAAAGGCGCGCGTTGACAAGTGAAACGCTCTTTCTTCGATGAACGCTCTACCAGCTCGCAAAGAAGGAGAACGCGCCCTCACCCACGAGGGAACATTGGCGCAGGCAGCGTCTTCTAGCGAGTTTCTTGATTGAGAAATACCGACTGCTCGCGCTGGAGAACCGTTCACCGGCCACCCATATATATATATATATATATATATATATATATATATATATATATATATATATATATATATATATATATATATATATATATATATATATATAGTTGTGCTTGCGACGGTGTGGCGCCGCCGAGAGACATGAGTTCCTGTGCTGCACGTGCGCGTGTGCTTAATGTGTGCGAACGTTTTTGCTTAGCACAAAAGAAGGCCCGTCGGGAAAAACGTCAGTTCCCGAACCGAAGAGTCGACCCCGTCCGGCAATCTGGAAGTGATTCGTCCGGCGAGGGCCCACCTTATCAGCGTCGGACCACACAAACTGTTCACAGATGTTATGTCTCCGCACGTGCACGTGTTGTAACGGTGGTGCTGGCCGGGTGACGTGATCGTCTCCGGCATCGTCTCCCGGGGTCATGGGCGGGTCAAGTACGGACACCTCCCATCCTCTCCCTCCTCCCTCGCCCAGGAGCCAATGGGGAGAATCCCGGGCAACAAAAAGCGCGGGACCCAGAGAAAAAGGGGACTCCTGGGGAAAGAACTCTCTGAAGAGAACGCACTTATAGATATGTAAATAAACGTCTTCTAAGTTTTTCTCTACCTCTCCCTCGGCTCTCGACTCCCGAAGTCCAAGTGCCTGCGAGTCGTCTTCGCCGCTCCGCACACGCTACCTGCTGGTGTTGGCTCATTGAGCAGGCCAGTCGCAAAGTTTTGGAAAAACTTGTTTAAATAAGGCTTTCCAAATATTTAAGCAAATTTAACATACTTTCTCCTAGTCAGTTTGGCTTTAGGGCTGGTCTATCCACTGATACTGCAATTGCATGTTTCACTGACAAAATTAGGTCATTCATTGACAATGGTAACATCGCAGGTTCCATCTTTGTCGACTTCTCTAAAGCGTTTGATAGTATTGACCATTTCATACTTTTTCGTAAATTAGAGTACTACGTTATATCTGGTCCCGCACTAACGCTATTACAGAGCTTTCTCCTTCATAGGTTTCAGGTGGTGTCGGTCCAAAACTTTACAAAAACCAGTCCTACCCCCATTAATAGAGGTGTTCCTCAAGGTTCGATTTTGGGCCCTTTATTATTTTTATTGTATATGAATGATTTACCGCGTTGCCTTAACTATTCTTCTTGTTTACTTTACGCTGATGACACGACTCTTTTTTTCTGAGCACTCGGATTCTGCGACACTCGTGTCCAGACTTCAAGCTGACCTTAATTCACTTGTTGAGTGGTGCAACAGTAACAGATTATTGATCAATCCTTCCAAAACTTGTTTCATGCTTTTTCATTCACCGAACAAAAAATTACCATCCATTCCCCACCTCTTTGTCAACTCAGACGTCATTCCTTTGAGTGATCATACATCATTTTTAGGAGTTATAGTTGACACACATTTGAAATTTCACCAACATATTAATTCTGTTTGTAAAAAGATTTCATATGGTATCAGGGCATTGATCAAGTCACGAATGTATTTTAGCATCGAAACACTGAAGGCACTGTATTATGCATTCATACACAGCCATCTCAGTTATTGCATTACATCATGGGGTAATTCATATTCAGTGCACATCTGGCCCTTAAAGGTACTGCAAAAGCAAGCAGTGCGATTCATAACTTTCGCCTCACGTCAGACGCCATCACATCCTATTTTTTTTCAACTTGATATACTACCCATCTCCGAACTGTGTGTTTATAATCTGTGTGTCTTGTTTTTTTAAGGTTTTTCACCACACCCTCGTTATCCACATATTTCCTTCTGTCTTGTTGTGTAATCCCAATAGAACTGGATTTGCGGTCTCTGATAACCTCTTGTTACCCAAAGTTCGCACTAATTATGGAAAAATGAGCATTGTTTTTTCATCAATTTCATTATGGAATTCGCTATCACGCGATTTGAAAGATATAATGCCCATTCATGTTTTTAAAGGAATATTAAAGAAGTGTTTATTCATTGTATAACAGCTGCATTTCATTGATTTCGTGAAATTGCTTTCTATCTAACTGAACATTCAGTGATGTTCTTGATGTTATTCAGTGATGTTATTCCTTGTTCTTAATTGAGTTTTTCTATTTTATTAGCATAGGAGGTCCCGCCTGCGGTTTGTAACCTTGGGACATCCTCCTGCATATTTACCTGCATTGTATTACATTTTGTGACACGACTAATATATATATATATATATTAAACGACTTAAACGACTATATATATATTAAACGACTTATATTATTCGACTTAAACCTCCGAAGAAGGCTGGTCCTCCAGCCGAAACGTTAGGAATAAAGAAAATTTTTATCTTTTAACATTGCAGTTTACTTCAAAGTTCTTATAATTCTTTCACGGTAGCCAGAAGAAAATCTTGTTGATCTCTCTCTATATATATATATAATATGCACTGGACCTTCACTTGCAATGAAATGCCGGTGGGAGATTTCACTTGTGCATAGTTGAACCATGGGGATTCGTAGCGTGCGCGTTAACTAAATTAATCCGGAACTCGGCACGATCTACGATGAACCTCCCGAGCTTCGCCCACTTATCATCATTCACTCCGTGGATATGCTGTGGATATTTTTTTATTCATTCATTCATTATTTTGCACAAGATTCCGCAGACGGCATTGCGTACGTTCATTCCTATGGCACGAGTGTTGCGTGCAAGGAGGTTTTTTTAGGGGCGAAGCTCCTTAAAGCGGCACCCGTTCGTCCCTCGTCGTAGTCGTAGTCGTAGTCGTAGTGCGTAACCAGTCTTACGCTTTGACCTCCAAGGTGGCGCCGGTGGGAGATTTCTCCTGTGCGTTGTTGAACAATAAAAAAAATTCGCAGCGTGCGCGTTAACTAAAAGCCGAATTCTTCTGTCTCTCATTCCCCATTAGCAGCCATTGGCATGTTCCAGTAGGAAACGTTAGTAGAAGTAGAAGTGTTAAAAGCCGACTTCTGCTGTCTCTCATTCCCAGTAGCAGCCATTGTTTACCTCCAAGGTAGTGCCTGGTGAGATTTCTCCTGTGCGTGATTAAACAATAAAAATTTTGTTCAAAACGCCGTTGATTGATGAAATAAACCAACGAAAGACGCCAGATGTTTTCTAAAAGCAAAACGAAAAGACGCCAGATGTTTCTAAAGCAAAACGAAAAGACGCCAGCTGCTTAACGAAAGACGCCAGATGTTTCTAAAGCAAAACGAAAAGACGCCAGCTGCTTAACGAAAGACGCCAGGTAAAGCAATGGTTTTATAATCAAAACCATATCGCGATACAGGTTTGTAGTTGCCAACTTTCATCTGCAACCAGTGCAAGATACAGGTTTGTGTTTGCCAACTTTCATCTGCAACCAGTGCAAGAACCACTTAGCTTACATTTCACCGACCACAAAGCGGTCATAATGAAAGGACAACGGAAACCAGCAATAAAAGTTTGATAAAACATTTAATCAATCGTTTCACGTCATTTTTATCAGGCGAATTAACGGAAGAAATTTCACGGTTTAACCGATGATTACTTCCAGGAGCTTCGCCCAATCTCATCATCATTCACCTCGTGGATCTGCCGTCAATTTTTTGTTTTTTTAGCCTCCTTGGCTGCGTGGACATTGACAGGAAGGATACTTCTGGCATCTGCGGGCGTATAGCCACCAAAGGCGTACGATGGAGCGCTTTCTAAGCGTCCGAGACAACACTGACCTTAGCCTAGGTCATCCCATCATTCTCAGTGCGGCGGCACGGCTGTTTTGTCGTATATAGCGCGGCATCGATTGCAGCGCGCTGCCTTCCCAGCATTGCAAGGAAAGAAACGATTGATTGCAATCAAATACATCTCTGAATAATTGAATGCAGACGAAGTAAGCATGCCTTCCTGCGGCGACGACAGACGCATTTTTAACAGCGAAGCTGTTAAGCGTGGCATGAAAATGTCCGACCGCAAAATAACTATCACCGCATTAGTTCTGGTCGCCAAGAGCTCTTGTGGGCTTCTATATTCAGTGCCCAATGATCGTCGTTCGCACGCACGCACGCACTCTTCTTTCTTCTCTTACGCTCAGGCCCACAGCCCACTACAACAATGACAGAACTGCGGCTGGCGGGCGCACATGTTGCACGTGCAAGCATAAAAGACAGAAAAGGTGCGTCGATTTGTCCGGTGCACAGCGTCTGGCAAACCCAAGTTTGACTAACTACTAACGCCCTATTCTTAGCATATCCCTCACAATGGGTGAGCGCCATAAAAGAGGTTCATCATCATCATTAAAGCTGTGCGTATAGTGTATTAGAATATCCTAGTACACTATAGCTGTGCGTTTGTGCATAGCTTCGCGGCATAAGCACGCATAGCGTAGTATAGCAAACGGGCTGGACGGCGTCAAGCCGAGGCCAAGTGTGCCGCGTCTGCCACCGTCTGTGGTTCGGCGCGAACGTCTTTACGCTGAGCTCGGTGCGAAGCCTTGAGAAGCGTTTGCTGGGCCTCGCAGTCCTTCGCGAGCCGTTTCCCCAACCATCGGACCACGATGAAATGCAGGTGTGCCGGAGACAAACCGGGACCAGCCAAGTGCCAATCAGCTTTGCCAGCCTTGCGGCACTAGTACGAGCTTTGCTAATTACTTTTAATTACAGACGATAAAGAAGCATTTATCAGTGCTTTCATAATAATGTTATCGATTTGTCGACTACATTGGGTGAAGGCAATACAGCAAGGTACTCTTCTCTCCTTTCGCTTGGTGGTGGTCGTATTAATAGTGCACGCATTTTCGTGATCACGCTGCCAAACGTGGGCATGAAGCCCCGAGTGAAAGGATCAAGATAACTTGCTCGAGAAAAGACGCGACGACACTCGTAGCAGCACATGCCTGGCGTTTTCAGCGATCCGTCTGGACAGATGAAAGGCATCAGTACGGAACCTTGTACAAAATTCTTTATTCTTTATTCAGACATATCCCCGCTTAGCCCGAAAGCGTTACAGTAGGAGGCTTACAAACATTAAAAAAAACGTCTTGATTCACACTGCGCACCTGTTCACATAACAGCCGATTCCACTGAGCAATGGTTTCAACAAAAAAGGGATTGGCATACAGGCCCGTCGTAGCCCGGTATTCTCTAATTTTGCACTGGTGGTCAGTGCGTCCATATATATAGCTTGGCGGTTTTAGGTACATTTCCCTATCAATCCCAGTTTTGTTATGATATATTTCATACAAAAGTTTTAGCCGCAGTTTCTTGCGGCGACACGATAGCGATTCCCAATTGAGCTTTTTTTTTTCATTTACCCACTCTGCGAATTGGACACGAAGCAGTACCTCAATAGACAAGACCAAGCATGCCTACACAGTATCAGACTAAACGTAGCCTATACCAACTATTTCAAGAACACGATCACAATATCTGACTCGGCATTATGCCTCCCATGTAACGTCCCTGGAAACCTCCAGCACTTTCCGTGTGAGTGCGGGCGCTATACGCGTCTAAGGGACAATCTCTGAAGGTAGCACTACACATTCCACGGAACTCCAGCATAGAAATGCGGCATATTGTTGTCGGCCCATGGCAAAACGCCACTTGTACATCACGTTCCACAAAAGCTCTGATGACGTTTTTGCGGGACACGAGTCTCAACGAAACTTTGTAAATAGTGTACGTGTTTGTGAGGCTGTATGTGATGTTCTATGTGATGCGTTTATCAGCGTATATATCATTATCATCCCCCAGAAGTTGGAGTCGGATACCAGACCCATCGCCAGGCAACCATATCCAGCACTTCATTAAAGGTTCTATCTCTCTCGTTTTCGTGTTTATTCTTCACGGCAAATCTGCGTAACTGGTGTCCTGTGACGTATACAGCAGTGCAAAAATGCGACCCCACTCTTGTAGTCTTACAGATATGTCCCAGGCAGCACAGTAAGAGGGGCCAATGTTGGAAATGCATTGGCTGTTCCGGGCCCAGCCATGGGCTGGAATTGACAACGCAACGCCAATATTGGCTCTACCACTCTTACAGTATACTATCATAGGTCCGAGTTACACAGTCATTAACTAGTACTGGCCGAGCCATTTATAAAGACATGACACCTTGGTCCGCATTGCAGAATCATTAACCAGTATTGACCGAGCCATTTCTAAAGACATGACACATTGGTCTGCATTGCAGAATCATTAACCAGTATTGGCCGAGTCATTTCTAAAGACATACATTGGTCCACGTTACCGAATCATTGACCAGTATTGCTAAGAGCCATTCTTAAAGAGAGGAAACATTGGCCTAATTTACCCGGGCAGTAACTACTATCGGCAATCCATGCAGTTATGACGGAATTATGGGGCTGACATAAGATATCTTCCGATGTTGAAACCGAGCTTCCTCAACTCGCAAACCATTGGCCATTTGTGAGCCAGTTCCTGCACCGGAAGTTTTTCTCTCTTTTTTTTTGTGCCATTTCACCGCTTATTTCGAAAGTTTCAGAGTAATGCGCTGGGCAAAGTGTAAAGACGTATATTTGGTCAGCAACACGTAGCGGCTGTATTGTCCAAATGTTGGGAGGAAAGTCAGTGCCGGCGCTGCCCAATGTTGCGCGAAGCTTATTTTTTTCGTGTTCTGATGAAGCTGCTTTTATCCTCTGCAACAATGGCTCCTCTTCGAGGTTAAATTCCAAGGCAGTACTAAGAAATGGCGACAGCCTTTTGTTGTTGCTGTTGTCCTCAATTTTGTCACATACCCACCCTGGGAGATTGACCAAGATGTGAGAACATGAAAGAGTGAAGTCATAAGTACTGTGTAATACCAATCAGAATCGAATAATCAGGATGTAATTAACAGTGAAGAGTACGAATTTATGAACAGAATCGGCCTGAATCAATTATGAATTTTGCAACAGTAGAGCATACATCCCCGCGGCTCCCAATGAGGAGGCTCCCAAAGACAGAATATTGGAGAAGAGATTCTTTGAACGTGTGTTTTCTTAATGAGGATAACCGAATGCATTTTAAGAAATAATTTTCTATAGATTCGTGTTCGCCGCAATATGGACACAAAGGCGATGCGGCCAGACCAGCTCTGTGCGTATAAAAGTTTAAGTTTAGGAATGCGGCAACGTAACTGCGTAAAGATAACTTCTAGTTTTCTGCAGGTAAAGACATTCCTATTCCAGGGGAATAAGGGGAGCCGATAGTCATTTAAATTCGCCCACCTTTTCTCGTCGTCTTCGTCGCCGCTGCCAGCGAGAACCTCGTGCTGCGCGTGTAACCGTGGCCCCACGCGGTTTCACTCGACCTGTCGCCCCGTCGACACAGAATTCGAAGAAAAGGCGTTCCTCCGCTTCCCGTGCTCGCCACAAGTAACGGACCAAACGACCAGCGCCATGTATCGCCTCGAATCGAGTGTGGGCTTCGTGCTGGCACTTCTGTCGGTGACGTCCATCTTCGAGGCCAGGGTCAGCGCCCTACAGCGAAGGTGTCGGCGCGAGTACCAAAACCTGCCGGGCGGCATCGTGCACACGGCATGCAAGGGTCCGAACCCGAGCTGCAAGCTCGACAGTAGCCTCACTGGGTTGAGTCAGAAAGACAAAATGGAAGCTCTGCGGGCGCACAACGCGTTCCGCACCGAAGTCGCAAATTTCGATGTGCACCCTTACGACAGGGCGAAAAACATGTATGAGCTGGTGAGTGCTAACAAACTTTGCGCTCTTCTAATGAGTCGGGTGGATTGCAGGTAATACCGCATTTCCTGGCGTGTGACCTCTAAACACGGTTTTGTGTCCTTGTCCTCGAAGCTCCTACGAATGCGACGCGCAACCGGTGGAGTCGATGGACCACCTACGGAGTAGTAAAAGAGATACCCGTTGAAGTTCGAAGTTTTGCTTGAAGTTTCGGTTACTGTACATCGTAGGCTGTTATGAGCTCAATGTAGTAGGCGATTTTGGTTGCGACGTTAAAGACCCGAAAAACGATCGACTCCTGAAATATCATTTGTGAAACAGGCTGAGAAGCTTTGTGCGCATGGGATCTTGCTGGGGTAGTTAGAAGAACTTTAAATCCTTAAAACTGCAGCAGGCGGCGAATGGCCACAGAGCTGCGCGGTACTCTGAGCCCACTGCTGCATGCAAATGCACGTAAGGCGGTATTTACGTGCTTGCGCGTGTCTGCGCGGGTACCCGAAGTGAGACAGTCATCGCCGTGATTATACGGCGCAGATGGAAGGATATATGATAACGCAGGATATTAGTGCCAAGTTGGTTTGCTTCACAGGAACATCATTCACATTTTTAAAACGAGCTACTGAATCTTGGGCGTCATTACGCAGGAGTGGAACGATGAGTTGGCTGAGGTGGCGCAGGCCTTCGCCGAACAGTGCGACTACAGCGACCACGATCACCCAGAAGCCCGCATAACGAGTAA
>JABSTT010003416.1:0-28722 GCA_013339685.2 Hyalomma asiaticum | reverse complement strand
ATTCACTAAAGAGAGAGAAAGGAAGCCATGTATGCCTAACCACTTCACTATGTGTGAAATTATTTGGGGCTCATTTACTAAAAAAAGAGAAAGGAAGCCATACAGCTACACCATGCGAACTCAGACGCAAGGAATAGTGCACGCACATTGCATAACACACATTGTAGTCTCTATAATTACGCATTGTTGTGGTACAGAATGAACACATTACAGACAATGAGAGAAGCTCAATGGCATAACCTGCGACCAAACTGCTACGCTTAACCTGCAAAATTCAGTTTTCTTCCTTAAGTAAGACGTTTGCCTTGTGTGGTGATTCCGCTTCATTATCTTTGAAGTGTAGAGATGCTCTTGAATACTGTCCAGCATCGCAGTTTGTCCTCCTAGGTGGATTACTGGGGAACAGGTGCCTGCAAAACGAAAAGGTACAACATGTCCTTAATTAACAAAGGAGCCTGCAAACTGTATTATAATATTCTTTATTAAGACTGTATAATGCCTCTATGCAAAGAAAAAATTAGCTTAGATGCTATCAGTACTGCAACATTTAGGTTTGTTGAGTCAGGCTGGTACCGGTCAGCAAGCATACATGAGGTCTAGTCACATTTCCAGCTACTGTGTGACACCACAGCGAAGCCAGCTGCATGAGGTGAAATTTAAAAGCAGTGCAGGTTGCATCATCTTGCACACCATAGTACAGTTCGTATTCTGTATCAAGGCTGGTATGCAGAGTGCTGTATGCAATATAGCAAATAAGTCTTAGGTTATGCGGGTTCATGCCTCTCATCTGCAGGTACGTGTGCTGGCTGCTGGACATTGCGGAATTGTGGAATAATTTTGAAAACCTGAACTGCACAAATACCCTGTGCAATTTCCTTTCTCTTATATCAATGCTGGTTTATGATTGGATTAAAGCAGCATACTAATGACAAGGTACGCAGTTGTACCCAATGCAAAATTGGGTGTGTAAAGACAACCTGCCCATCGCTTTACATGCCCAGTTAAAGCAATGGATAAATCAGTGGACAACAGGAAATACAAAAAATGGTGGCATATCTGCTTTCTTCCCTGCAAATGACGTCGAAAGATGATAGTCTTCTGCTGGCCCTGATATTTCTGTATTTATTTACAGATTTCCTGCATTGCCATAGAAGCATTACGTAGGGGAAAAACATAACCAGTAAAAAAGAATGTGTTGCACATACACACACACACACAGAGATCACTAATATTATCATAGAAACATAAGCATGGCTCAACAAATACATTTTAAAGACACTTAGAACATACATTCGTTTCTGAAGGGTGATGTTGCAACATATAAAAAAATATAAATCATTATCTGTTATGTTTAGTAAGTCATCTGTTAAGCTATTCCAATTCCTTATTGTTTTAGGAAAGAACGAGTAAAAATGTGTTGCTTCTGTATTTAAAGGTAGAAATGTTTTCGTTGTGATCGCAGCGAATAGATGAGTAGTGCACTCCAAAAAAGTAGTTATAACGATTAATACCTGTGTTAGAGTTGTATATTTAGTGCAATAGTTTAAGCCTTAATTTTTGTCTATGTACACGGAGCAGATCCCATCCCAAAGTGGCCTTCATTTCATAAACGCTGGAGTAGGGGCTGTAATTCTTTAAAACAAACTTTGCTCTCCTCCCATGAGGAATGCAATGGGGATTGTGCTGAATTCAAGTTTCCTGCATTTGCCCTGCTCTTTCGCCATGTGTTCGGACATTTTATTACTTTGGTGTCTCTTCAAGACCATTCTTAATGTGCTGATTTTTCATTTACTAGTTCAGCAACCAGTCCAACGTGTATTATAATTAAATGAATGCTCCAGATCATGGTTATGCACATATATCTTTCCTCAATTAAGCCTGAGGTTTCTTTGCGCTTTATCGAGTTGACACACATGACACCGCACCACCAGTGCTAATAGCTCGCTTGGCTTTCACCACCCAGGTGAATCGGTTTTGGTCCGGCAGTTAGTTGAATCAAGTGACAGACAGACAGACAGACAGACAGACAGACAAAGTTTTTTTCATGTTTAAGTAGCCCAAGAAAGACTGGCACCTTTATCAGGGGACATTAAGCATTTTCGAAACACCTAGGCCTGGCTGAGATGTACGGTAAATGAAAAGTGAACCAGTATTACTTGATCGTCTTGGACAACAGCATTGCCTACATGTTTAGTGACTCTTCGTTGGCTTTCCCTAGAAGCTGCAGTCCCTGTACTTGGCAATGATAGCACTACACTGGCAATCCAATTGGGTCTGTTGTTCGCATGCCAGTACCCCTCGTTCTCCCGTGGTAGTGAGGCAGGAACCTAAAACTCGTGTAGTTTTCTCCCGCACTTGTGAATATGTTTCTACTTCTTAATGAATGCCAGTCTATTCTTTCATCTGGAAACGTCATTACCTCCAAATGTGTATTAATTTTTTTTCTGCAGTACAACATAGTGTCCACAGTCTATACGGTTAGGTGGCTGCAAGCAATCATTGCTGAAGTGTGACATAAGGAGCTGCAGGCATTCTGTTATGTGTAAAGGTATTTCTAATGCTGTGTGTGTGTTTGATTATTTGTCTAGTCATAATGCTTGTAGTGATGGCTGACAGTTATCTAAATAACAGACCTGAGTGTACACCACAGGTAAGAATAAGCACAAAATTTCTTTTATAATGTTAGCTCTCAGGCATCCCTTTTTTTTAAATCCACACATAGTGGAATGTATATGGTGCCACAAAGTAATGTGCCAGATCACAGCACTTTAATCTCATGCAGCAGGCTAAAGCTTTCTCTGGGGGGACTTATGAATCAGGCACTACGGCACGATCCCAGACTCTGGTGACCTATAACGTACACAGTACATGTTAGTAAAATATGCACGGCAAACTAAAGGTGAAACTCAAAGATGGAAATTACATTGTGAGACTGATGGCAGCTAGACAACAGTAAGTTGACCATCATCAGGGGGAAAAAAACTTACCTTTGCTTGAGTTCCACTGTCTTAAAGCACGACTTGGATACATCAGGAAGAAAATCTGATATACTTAAGGGACATTTGGCAGGCTGCTGCTAGTAGGCCACCGAGCGCTTCTCTGAACCAATGCTTCCTGTAAAATCAATTGAATAATAAGAAGCGAATCATGGAATTAAATACTATACAAGATCTACCTTACGCACTTGCAGATTAAAACTCTACATATCTCTACACATGCAGTTTTAAGGCGTAACAGTACAATAATCGCTATCCTTGTTATGATTTATCACATGGCTGTTAACCCCATGAGATTGCAGTAGTGTTCCTTGAAAATGAAGATGCACGTATTCTAGCTCTTCTTCACAAAAAACATCAAAATGTGTGGCAAATACAGTGCAGCTTCTTCACGCAAGGTGTGCCTACAAAACATCTGTTCAATTAGGAAAATCTTAGCTGGTGGTCAAAAAAATTCCTAGGAATCCTCAGTGATCACTCAAGCGATACAAAGACAAAATCCCAGGCATTTTGTAGTCAAAATATGACTTTGGAGTCTGAACACTGAACCTTTAGTGGTAGAATGGGTTTTTTGCTGCCATTGTCATTACTGTTCAGTCATGAGCATGACCGACTTCTGTCATAATTCTGTAAAGTGTCCTTCTCTTCCTATCATAGTATCAATTTCTAAACCCACTGCACTAATTTTAGAGTTGCAATCTCTTTTGCTTAGTCATGATCGCATTGTAGGACATCATGTCATGCATGTGACAATAACTTGTGTCACATCCTTAGACCTGTATCTTTCATTAGACAATCATCATGACCTTTCCCATAGCAGTAGTTCCTAATTTTTACTTTTTGTGAGGTATGATTGCAATGCTTTAATTGTGCTTGTAGTCATTATCATGGTGTACTGTGTCAGTGTTATCTGAACCTTGTGTGGTGTAGAGACATTGACTTGTGACCCTTTTATTCCCTTTTCAGTTTTTTGTCTATTTACACACCTGCATTGTGAGGCTAATGAGCATGATGAAGCATTGCTCTCATGTTCATTATGGTTAGTAATGTCCATCTTATATTTAGACACATGGCACATATGATGTCCACACTGGTTGGCAGTCAAGGTATTTGTGCCCTTTGACTAACACATAACCATGGAAGACAATGCAAAACTCTGCATAAGTGAACTTAATAGTGTTCCTAAGGATGAACAACAAAATGGGTTGTGCTGTTCTGCTTAAAAGGCCTGAAATTACAGAAGTAATGTTTTGTGTGTGCCCAACCATAAAAGTGCAGGCAGTGAAACAGATGTCCTCATAGTACCTGGGCTTTGCACTGGTATGCAAGTGATAAGGTATTTGTGCTCTTTGACTAATAGTTTACCATGGAAGACATTACGAAACTCTGCATAAGTGAACTTTACAGTGTTCCTAAGGATGAACAACAAAATGGGTTGTGCTGTTCTGCTTAAAAGGCCTGCAAATACAGAAGTAATGTTTTGTGGGTGCCCAACCACAAAAGTGCAAGCAGTCAAACAAATGTCCTCATAGTACCAGGGCTTTGCATTGGTATGCAAGTGATAATCTTTGGCATGTTCCAACGTTAGCAATTCCAATGTGTATTAGTGGTAACAAACCTAATGTTGCTACACCATCTTGAAGAAACATAAAAGCGTACAGAACACACGGACGAGGAGAGGCACAAAAAAAAATACGCATGCAGGCGCTACTTCCAACACCCTTTATCATTGCAATACCCGTGCTACTTATACACCACCTAATCTGCCATATCCTGTGCACATAAGTCTGAGGTCATCAAAACTTGACACAATCCAAAACAGTGTTGTCGTACTCAGATAATCAAATTCTTATTTTTGTCACTGCAATTTATGGCGTGCTCAAACACATTTCACCCACCTTTACAATCTCTTGTGCCTCGATAATCTCCCTTGTTAGCTAATTTCTGTTCCGGCGCACTGTTCTACACATGTTAAACAATGCAACACAACCACACTCCTTACAATGCATTGCAAAAAAACCACCAGCCATGTTCTTGACATTAGAACTGTGCTCACTTATGCAATCACTAAGCCTAGAGCCGGTTTAGCCAACATAGCTGCGACCACATGTCAACAGTAGGCAATAAACAACATATTCAGCGCATTCCACAAACCTGTTGTCTTTTGTGCAGTTCTTTCCGCTGCCATGATTACTGTGTGCATTTGGATTCGTGACCTTTCCAGCTTGTTTGGTGCTGACAAGACTACATGCACGTTTGCTCGCAGAGCAATTTTTTTGAAATTGTGGGAGGCCTTGTGTATGTAAGGTAACACACTTACGCGACTGCTTTGCTGTTGTTTGACCGACAACTTTTTTCAAGTCTCGAGATACGCTCAGCCACAGAGACTACTAAAATCTGGGGATAGGCAGCATCAGTCAGTCATTTTTGTTGGCCGTAGCTTACAGCAACCGAGCGATGGTTGCTGTAAGCCAAGTCGTAAGCTACTGCCCTCTTGAATGAGCCGAGTGGTAAGAGAGCAGTGCCGTACTTGCACGTGGCTCGTAACACCAGCAGGAGCCACTGAGACTTCACTAGTCTCGGTGGTTGGGCGTATCTTGAGACTTCAAAGGTTGGTCAAACACCAGCCAAACAGTTTGAGCGAGGGAGTCACATAAGTGTGTTACCTTACATATACAAGGCCTCCCACAATTTGAAAAAAAATTCTGAGCGAGCAAACGTGCACATAGTCTTGTCAGCACCAAGCAAGCTGAAAAGGCTGTCCAAGGTCACGGCTCCAAACCCACACAGCAATCGTGGCTGCAGAAAGAACCGCACAAAAGATGAGAGCTTTGTGGAATGTTCTGAACGTGTTGTATATTGCTCACCATCGACACATCATCACATCCATGTAGGCCAAACCGGCCGTTGCCTTAATCAGCGCTTCAGTGAGCAGAGTGATAATGTCAACATGGCAGCTGGTTTTTGGCAATGCATTGTAAGGAATGCGGTTCTGTTCTGTTTAACACATGTAGAATAGTGCGCTGGAACAGAAATTAGCTAACGAGGGAGACTATCAAGGCACAAGAGATTGTAAAGGGGGTTGAAATGTGTATGAGCAAGCCATAAATTGCAGTGACAAAAACAAGAATTTGATTATCTTAATATGACAACACCGTTCTGAATTGTGTCAAGTTTTGGTGAAATCAGACTTATGCACACAGGATATGGCAGATTAGGTGGTGTATAAGTAACACCGGCATCGCAGTGATAAAGGTTGTTGGAAGTAGCACCTGCATGTGTGTTTTTCTTTTCTTTTTTTGTGCCTCTCCTCATCTGTGTGTTCTGCGTGCTTTTACATTTATTCAAGTTAGTTAGCCTTGCACCTTTTTTCCTGCTTTGCTTTACATTTTGGACGAAGAAAGAAAGAGCTATGGATAAGTACTGGAAACTACATATGAATGTTGCAAGTGGGAGTTGAATGTGGCTAATGGATCCACACTTTTTCATGGTCCCCAAGCACCAATCAATGTGTGCTTTGAAATCTAAATCATGTGGAATAAAGCTGGAAGGCAAGATGAAGCACTTGAGATTACTTGTGCTGTACAAAATTTAACGCATGATTAAAAAGGGTCGTGAAATGTCCTCTGGAATTTTTTTATATATATAATTTGGAATCCTGTCTCTCCAGTATATGATATACACAGTTTCCTTGCATCACGTGTGAATTTAGAATGATAAAAACAGTTTCGATTTGCCCACTGCACATGCCCCTCAACGCTACAGCTGACGTCATCTTAGTCGGCACCACAGCCTCATAGATTGGCGCACCTTTGGGAGCAATGGGAAAACAAACAGTGCTCCAGCCTAGTCATCATACGACGGTACCACATGGGGCTCAAGTATTTTCTTATTTTCTAGTGTTCATATGGATCCATTATATCACAGCAAACAATGTGTATGCCTTCAGTGATGTCAATGAATTAGCCCATGCCGGCCTGTGGTCGTTGCAAGATCGCAAAAGACTAGGATTTCAAATGGGTGTTATTAAATGTACACTGAATGTTGCACCAAGGTATTTTGGAATTGGCACGTTCAATGCTCACTGAGGCACTGAAATTAGAACAAGGCAGCTCTGCATTCTTTTCACGGCCCCTTCAGAATCATTAGCAGTGGTGGAACAGGCATGCCATCATTCAGGATACATTTTGGTTTAAGCAAGAACCTGCTTTCACACAACAGAATACATTTTAGGAAGGAGTGTAAAATGTGGATTTGCACAGCATATTAGCTGATATATTTAATATTTACAGAACTACAATAAAACTTGCAAATGAAAGCAATGCCACATACGTCTAAACAAAGCTTACATTGAAGACATCAAGAGGTTTCTTGAAACATGCGATGCTTCCCCTTGATAACTGCACATGAAGTCATGCAAGAGCTCCTTAAACTGCAGCCAAAAGACCTGCCCTTGCAACAATGGACGGTTGCAGTGGATGTATACTCTAACAGTAACTTGAGAGGAAGCAGTTTCTAACCCTTAACTCTCTCTTTTGTCTACAATAGCCAGCAGTCAAGTGCTCTGATGTGGCAGTGTCGACAACTATGCTGAACAATGTGCAACAAAACATTAAATGAAGCTACTTTTTCACTACAAAAGTTCCTTTAGCGGGCTCACCACCACAGTAGTGGTAGAAAAAGAATTCCACAGTGGAAGAAAATTTCAACTTGCGCATGTCCCTGTACCCGCCCTTGTGAATGTCTTCTTTCGCACAACCTTTTTGTTTCAAAAATTTGAACTACATACATCAGAGAGAAACGCAGCTGAAAATAGCAGCAGCAAACAGGATAGATTTTAGTGGCCACATTCATATATATGATCACTCAATTTATCAAGGTGATGACTATGTTGTGCTTTAGGTTTATCATTAGTTTTACAAACCAAGGAGCTTTTGTAACATTCGGGCATAAGCTTCATGTAATATTTCTCCAGAATTCTCTTTGTAAGGTGGCACAAACAACCACTATCGACATAATTCGGTGGAGCAGTTTGCCATTTTACAGGTGCATCAGTAACTGACAAGTTCAGGAATTTATACACACACCCCTAACACCCTCTCAGTTAGATCCCCACGCACCGCGAAAATTTTCTGGATAACCAATGACTGGGAATCCCCCCCCCCCCTGCACTATTGTTATGATTGCACCACAGTAACCCTCTACCCCCCAATTGAAATTCTGGATAAACCCATAACAAGCACAATGGTTTGTGTGAAATGTAAAAGTCCTAAAAACCTACAAATTCCTTGGTTATTAAATGCAAACTAGCAGCTAAATCACGTGTGTAAAGTTGTTACCTTTGCATTGATTGAGCTGTACATACCTTTCTAGTCTACTTGCTGCGTAACATCGATCATTGTTTCGGCAGTGACCATTTCCTCGTTGATGCGACCTTCACGTCATATCTGCGACAGATGCACGAGTTTATTCCTGTGATTATAAAGAAGATTTTAGCATTCAGCACCTGAAGTATACTACTCGTAATCAACAAAACTAACTCTTAGCATGTTTTTCTTTTCAAAGCTTTTTCTATGCCTGCACTAACTCCATGGGTGAGCATTTGTTGGTAAACTCTTTATCGAGCTCTTTTATTTCTTACACTTTCAAACAAAAGCTACCGTCTTAATGATTTAATTAAATGAATAATTGAACCTTGTTTACTGCAAAAAGGACAAAACAATGTTTTGCACATGCTCACAAGTATACCTTCCTAATTCCGTACTTCATTAAGCTGACACGTCCTTGGAATGATGCAAACAATGCACCCACCTGAGGTTTCTCAGACCAATGATGTACAAAACGAAACTTCTGAAAAATTTTAGTTTAACCAACTTCTATGGGCATAGGGCAGCTAGTTCACGCGAACAAGGTCTTCGGTGGTGATCACACACCCAAGGAGATATATTTTATTTTCAATGAATCGGCGCAATTTGCAAGCCATTAGACCAGAGCAATTATAAGTGCCTCGTCGAGCCGATCCTATATATAACATGCTGCAGAGTTCCGTCAGTACTGCTGCTCCGTTGCCAGTGAAGGAACAGTAACGATGTGAATCGGTTTTAGGAACAGAAACTGTTGTATATAAAATAGAATTTTACACGTAGAGATTTCACAAAAAGAGCTTCTAAGTCCTTTTCTAAGGACGATTCCTTGCTCAGGCCGCTCCCTCATCGGTGCGCGGTTTCCACTGACACCGCGGTGAGACGCACTTTGACCCGACGGTAAACATACGAGAGATGGAAGCGCAGCCAGATCTCACGATATACGTGTGTAGATTGTGTCGTATTTCGGCGCCGCAGCGCACCTGGTCAGTAAACAGATGTTCGCGGACCACCACCATCACAAAAGGAGGAACAGACACACGGAGAGACCGTGCTTCAATTCCGACAGCGGTTCTGACAAGCCGAAACGCACGCCGACACAACCGCTCACTTGGCCACGCGTATGCGAGAAATATTTTGTGCACGGCCGCTGCTCTAGTATCCTCTAATAAAGAAACAAAGTAATTTTTTATCTCGTGCTACCGTTTTAACACAAACAAAACTGTACCCTCCTCTACACAATGTCTACTTTCGAGTATTCTTAAGCATACAGTTTAAAACAATTGACATAATATCATCCGCTCTGCGAAGCTAACAAGCGCGAAGTGAAAACCCAACGACCTGCAACAAAACCCTGCAACATTTAAAGTAATGATTCACACTGCTGGCCGTTACAAATCGTCTACATGTAGTACATGTTGCACCTAATATTGTGCGAAAACTGAGGATCCTTTGGCAGTCCCTGGGCCGTAATATAGTTCCCTCGTACGTCTATATAGCACTATGCTCTAACGATCACGAACATTCTATTCCACACTTCGCTGAACATGCACAAAACATTGCGTAATACATAACTACCAAATGAATAATGACCGCAAAGTGAACACCTAGTGCTCAATCGCGAACTATAAGAATGGTGCACGTCGAAATCACTCCGCGATTTTCTATCAGCACACCTTGTTTTATCTACAATCATGCACAATACTACGACAACGGCACGAATTGTGCAGTGCGGGGATCGAAGCATAACGCCAAATACGAAGGCTATCTTTACACACTTTCCCGCCTTTCTTTCGGTGCGTCATATATAGGACTATACAGCAACTCCAACAGTTTTAGTGACCGCAGTGGTTAGCACAAGGCGAAAAGGATGAGAAATCAATCACTCACCTCGAGGATTCAGAGAAAAAGAACAGAGACCGCCACTAAACAGCAGCAGCACAGTTGACGGTACATCCACCAGCGAGCAGACACTTAAGCCACGCCACGACTGAAGCGACTGAAGTTCACGTTGGCGCGTACGCGCTGCCCCGGGCTGTGGCGGGGGGGCGCCCTCTGTTCACGCTTGTTGATATACAAGGTGAACTGCTGACGGACGGTGTGGAATGCTCTTCTCGTGAAGCGGTTCAGTAAAACTGACAAGGTTAATTGCTGCTGCAGGTCAATCAGCAAAATTGTGCGTGCAACCATACATTTCGATGCATAGTGGAAAACTGTGAGATTATAGCACATATCCGTATTGTTTCAATGAACCTGGTTCCGTTCTGCGCTGTGAAGGAGGGAGCGTCGTTCTTTCGATTTAGCGAGCCATTTATTTTGCTTCTACGTAGGTAGCGTGCATGCTCTGAAACAACGCATAGGTGTACTTTTTTTCCTACGGTCGGACCGATCATTTTCTGCTGGAAAATCACGGAATTTTTTTGCAGTGTAGGTAGGGTCCTGTAAGCAGCAATGTCAGTGACTTCAAACATACTATGAAGGAACAAACGATGATATACCCTGTCCCCAGCCACGCACGGACACCAGGTGCCCGTGGCAATAGGGGCAGCACCTGCATCTGACCTTGGAGTGCCGGAGGGCCTTTTTAGAGTAGTTAATGACCAGTTTACATTACATACAACTCATCGAGCTGATAGTTTCATGCGCAAAGCTCAGATTTTTCTGTTATTGAGAGATAAGTACCATGAATTTCCATTCTTTTACTTTAATAAAACATGTAGACATACTCTTTTGCGAATGTTTGAGAGTTCTTTTTGCGCATGTCTACATAGGTGAAAATTTACTTGATATCACTTTCATTATGTAACGAAACTGTAGTGTTTATCGATGCAAGTCCTTGCATCAGGGTTGATGCCAACATTTGTCTCCTGGGGCCACTTCGTGACAGCAGTCTTTTAAGTTGGGGTAGTGCTGCTGATGTAGCAGAGTAACGAATTCCTGTTATATAAATGGCAGATGGCAGAGGAGCTGGTTTGCACACATAAAAATTCTCCTAGAATTTACTTTTGTGTGCATTTCTATGTTTTACTTTGCCACTGATTGTTTTACACCTATGGGCAGCGAAGGTTTGGATTATAATTCTTGTCGACTCACCTTTGAGCGCATCTGAGTGGCCGTACTATTCAAAAATAGTTAATACTTTCACAAATATTTTCGTGCAGGTCAAAATTGGGCATGAACGACAACACCGATGGAAAATTTTGCCTAGAAGGACGGCACTTCTGGCCCGCTGCTGTAGGTGCCAATCGCAACTTGACGGGCCAGGCGTGCCGCAGCCTTTCTACAGGCATTGAAAAACTTCCAGCAACACCAGAAAGGTGGATATGGTTAAAAGTGAATCATGGTGCAAACATTCAACCTGCGCATTGCTACACACACTGATTGCAGCGCACATGCAGTTTAGTGGGGATGTCAGTTTACTAATATGAAAAAAAACGATAGTATCACTTCAGACAGTACAGTGATTGTTCTTCTCAAGTGCTGTTCCTTTTTGGCTTGATGTGGCTCTTTTAATATTTTGCAGGTTTCCAGGAGAAATATGTGAAATTCATCCACGCTGAAGGTCTGCGAAAGGATATTTGTATTGCCGCCATAAGGCGGTACTTACGGAGCTTTTTCACCGAAGCAGCACAGCAAAGAGAGTCCGGGTGACTCAAATAAAGAATGTCTGAAGGCAAAATAAATTAATTTTATGAGCCAAATTATCCGCTGCTTTTTGTAAGAAAGGCACTGAAATGCCTGCTTGGCCTTGCAACATATTTTTGCAACAACATGTGTGGGCCAAAATGTCCTCCTTGTGCTTGATTGATGTGGTTTATTTCAGCCATCAATGTAAGTTCGCTAATGTACCTGCATGAGCAAAAGTAGAATTCCATATTACGCCCATCCAAGAAGCCCGAGGCTCTCTGCCTCTACCGCTGGCCAGCCACCCAACTTGTCCACCTTCCGACCAGCTTGCCCGCTACGACTCAGCTTGCCCGTCTGCCACCCAGCTTGGCCGTGAGCCAGCCATCTCAACCGTCACCCACCGACCACCCTTCTTGCCCAACACACCCAACACCCGACATCACCCAGCACCACCCATTACATTAATCCACTATAGTGTTTTCCAGCATGCCCAACATCTGTTTTTTCCCGACTGGGTATCTTGAGAGATCTCGCCCCCAAAAATTCGCTGCCGTTAGTTTTCTCGGCAGGGACTGGGCGACCATGCGGCAGAAGTTCGTTGAGGCGGAGGTGAAAATCGCCTGCGCGACAGCGAGTGCGACTGCCGTCCAGTAGGCGGTGGCACACGCTGCAGAGCGAGGTCATACGGGAAAGCATTACCCGGGGACATTGGCTGTAGCACGACGGCGGCGAGCAGGCGAAATAAAAATTCACGCATCTCCACGAAGTACCCAAAGCCTCGTTGATATACAAAAACATCCCCAACGAGCTATTCACAGCTTCGACAGAGATCCTTCAATGTTGGCCGACAAACTATGCCACCAGTGCCTCTGCCTTCGACAGGACCCCCGAGGGCCCGCGTACTCATATGGAGGTTCGCAGAATGCGGAGTTGGATCAGCTGTTCCGGCAGCATGACGTCAAGGCGGCCTTAGCTAAGATGAAGCGAGGAACTGCACGGGGCCGGGACAAGATCAGCGTGAAACTTCTCGCCAATATTGCCCACCCCGCCTACGAGACCCTCCTCGATTTCGTCAACTCGATCTGGCTTGGTGATGCACCTCTCCCAATCGAATGGAAGACGGCTCTGGTGACTTTATTTCCAAAAGCCAGCCAATTCATAAATATAGACAATCTGCGCCCCATATCCCTCACGTCTTGTGCAGGAAACCTGGTGGAGACCTTGGTCCGGGACAGGTTCTCTGGGTTTCTGGGTAACCAAAGTTCATTCGCAGACACCATGTTCGGTTTCTGCCCGCACCGGTCCGTGTAGGATGTTCTGCTTCAACTCGACCGGGAAGTTCTCAGCCCTGTCGAGTACGCCCTCACCGACAAGGCTGTATTCACCCTAGACCTGAAGAGGGCTTTCGACAATGTCGCATACGAGATCATCCTCCAAGATCTCTCCAAGACAAACTGCGAAGATAACAGGTTTCAGTATGTCAAACAATTTCTCTCGAACCGACTTTATTTTATACGAATAGAACACGAAGGACAATGTCCTTATCATTTGGGAACGAGAGGAACCCCACATCACTCGGTCCTCGTGCCAGTGCATTTCAGTTTGGCCATGATGAAACTTCCTGCTCAGCTGGCAAAGGTCGAATGAGTTTAGCATGTGCTTACGCCAACGACACACGAATTTGGAGCAAAGAAGGATCGGCTGAAGATATTGAGGCCAACCTGGAAAAAGCGGCGGAGATCGTGGACGCCTATGCCCACCACTGAAGTCTTCAATATTTCCCGTCCAAGTCGGAATTTGTGCACATTCGTCCGTCAGATAAGTGCGCCACGAAAATGAAACTATCCTTGGCCAGCGGCCCGATACCCGAGCGTGATGAGATTCACGTGCTTGGACTCTTTATCTACACACAAACGAGTTGATACAATGGCCAAACTGACTAAGTAGGAGGCCAGGTGGCCCGGATGGTCCGCCGGGTTTCCAACAAACGCGTCGGGTTACGATGCAAAGTCGGCTTGCGGCAGGCGCATGCATTGGTAACCAGTCGAGTTTTCTACTCGGCTCCTTACCTCCACTTGGGCAACTTTGGTGACAAAGCCCTCGTGGTGACTCTCAAGAAGAGGTACAAGCGTGCCCTTGATCTCCTGATCAATACGTCCAACCAGCGCCTCATCCACCTGGGGACAGTAAACACTTTCGTGTAGTTGCAGGAAGCACACTTGACCAATCAATACACACGGCTTTCCCATACGACGTCGGAACGCCGCCTATTGCCCGACTGCATATCCAGCACTCAATACCGACGGAAGAGCACGTGCGCATCCCCGAAGTCTGGAGATACGCCATTCACGTGCGCCTTCTTCAGGCCAACATGACATGTGAGGACCACAGTGGAAGGTGCCATGCTTGAGCGGAGGCAGTGGCCCGCGACTACGGGAACAAACATGGGACCTTCTACGTGGACACCTTTGGCGCTGACAATGGGGGTGGTGCACGGCCGCACCACCCCCGCACCACCACCACCACTCGACCATGGTGAGCATGCTCGACCAGCATGCTCACCGAGCACAAAACGCGGTTTGGGACATGTGAATCGGGGGTTGTTTACTCGATACCACTCCCATGTGGCAAGAGGTACATTGGCCAGACGGGGCACTGTCTCAATGAAAGACTAAAAGAGCACCATTACAATGCGCACAAAGCAATTCAGGGACACATTGGCATTCACTGCCGCGATTCTGGATGTTCCCCTGGCTTTTATGAATACGAAGTAGTGAAGAAGCACCCATTATAAATAACACGTGAGATTATTGAAGCGCACTGTATAGCAAGAGCTGGAAACACATGTATCAGCGCACCTTCGCTTTCTTTATCCGAACTTGAGATGTCTTTTCTTAATCAAGTGAACCTTATATGAATCTTTCCTCTGTGACTTCGCGATTATTTGTCTGATCTCAGCGATTTCTCCGGGTGTTCTTTGTATGCTTGCGCGAGAGTATATATTCGATGCAATTTTCAAATAAAACTCAGTTGAAAGTTAGCGCTCTGTCCTCTTGTGGCCTGTTTGGCCGTTTCTCGTGTTCCATAATGCGCTATACCAGTCCGAGTTCGACGAACCAACTGGCCCAATCTTCAACACTTGTGGGCTGATACAACAAAACAGAGCAAGGTCTCTCTCCTCGTTCTTCGTTTTCTTTTTTTCCGGCGCTGTGCACCTAGCCGATTACCTGTATCAGCAACTCGCCCATCCTGCCACTTTATCAATAACGTAGCATTGGACGAAGGCATTAATAACACTGCCATTAATCGCAGTTAGATATATTCATAAAAGACCAAGAAAAACAGAGCTAACAAGAAACTGCGATAAGCATATATGCAATATTTCATGACCAATTTGTTATCCACTGCGTTCAATGTGACGCTTATCACAGCCACCTCAACTTGAGCTCTCCATTGTGTCTTAATTTGCAAAATACGGTTGTCTTCAGCATAATCTGTTGCCTTCAATGATCTTTCACCATATACCCACCACTTCGCCCACTGCTTTCTAGCGTGGCACTAATGGTGGGCAAAAGTTTCCAGGATTGTAAAACATGTGCCACCATCGTTTATACCACCCTAGTCGTCTGGCCGCCACTTCCCAGCATTTCCACGATCGTGGAAGCAGCCTCCCAGTTCTTCCCAACATCTCCGTGGTACTAACCAACATTGCCCATCATCCTTCCCACTTTACCCACCTTCTGTACACCATGCCGCCCACCACTTCCCTGCATCGTACACCATAACCACCATCTTTTCCAGCTTGCCCAACATTATTTCCACCATAACAACCATATATTTATAGCACCCATCATGGTGATTTTTCTGATAGGGTAGCTGCACTGAAGACCTCCGATCTAGGCAAATAGTAACAGATAACGATCCGACAGTGGCTGCAACTGAAACAGAAGCCCGAGTTTGCTTCCATATACCAGAGGTGGCTGACAGTTACCGAGCTGCTAGCGAATTGGCTGGCTCAGGCCACTTTAAGTGGAAAAATGACAACACATTTGAAGAAAGTACCCCACCTACGCAGAACTCGCGGGTAGAGATGACTGGAGGACACTTCGTTGCTCCTCTAGGGACGTGCACCCGTTCAGAGCTGAGATCGAAGGATCGATGTTAATAGCGAACTGCCTTGTGCTACCACGACCTCATGATAGGAGCACGAGAGTGACGTTATCAGAAATCTACAGGATGGTCGTACAACGTTCGCAGCAGAGTGAACAATCGACGTGCTCAAAGACCAACAACATACTCCGTGTTTCTGCAAAGAGTGTAACATTTCCGCCGTGAGCCACGATTCCTAGTCGGGGTCACACGTTGCGGTTTGTTCCTATGGCGAAGCAGTCGCCGAAGCAAACTTGCGACATCAGCTTAAGCATGGTGTTTGTGTAGCTAGAAGTGTCATACAACGTCGTGCCGACAAATGGGAATTTCTTATCAGCAACATAGCAACGAACATCAGTACCTTTCCCGTAGCAGTTCTATTGTATATGCAGACAAAGTAGCCCATGTAGAGAACTGTTTTATCAGAAGTACTGAACACCGCATACACCTCTCTGGGTCGTATCCAGGTAAATGCTGAGGTCTCCAGCACAACCAGAGTGCACTGCACTAGCTGTTGCTCATATTCACGGCCTGCTCCGCCACTTCATCAAAGATACACCATATTTCCATCCTCGGCACAGGATCATCACTTACGAGGACGCACGCACAATGCACCTCCTGCCTTACCAGGAGTCGGGTAAGTAACGTGAAGCCGTCCGTACACCAGTTTGAGATGCTTGATGACGGCGTCATCGAAAACTCCAACAGTCCATAGTCGTCTTCAGTTCTTGTTAAAAAGAAAGACGAGGCACTAAGCACCTGCGTCGATTACTGCAAGTTTAACAGCGTGACAAAGCAGTATGTGTAGCGGCTACCACGCATCGGTGAATCGTTAGATAGGCTGTGCCATGCCTATTTTTATTTTCTCGACCTAAAGAACGGGTCCTGGCAAATCGAGGTAGACGAAAGGGGCCGTGAGAAGACAGCATATGTGACGCCGGACGGTCTCTTCAGATTTCGAGTACTTCTATTTGGCTTGTGTTCGGCACCGGCAACATTCCAGCAAATTATGGATAACGTCCTCACTAGGCTGAACTGGGAGACTTGTCCTGTCTACCCTGACGATGTCGTAGCGTTTTCCGAAACTTTCGATGAACACCTTCCCTGTCTGCGGAGTGTTCTAGAAGCCATCCGATCGGCAGACGTCACACTCAAGCCAGGAAAGCACCACTTTGGATGTCCAGTGTAGTGAGCACCAAAGGTGTCCGAACCGACCCGTATAAACTTGCCACCATAGCCGAATTTTCAGCCCCTGCTGATAAGAGGCCCCCTTTCATTCTTTTGCTTATGCGCTTATTTTCAAGGGTTTATTCAGGGCTTCTCCAATAGAGCGGAATGCCTCATTCGCCTTACTAGAGATGCACCATTTGCGTAGGATAGCGAGCAACCGGATGCTTTTGTTGCACGACGACAGCGCATGCCGTCAGTGCCCGGACTCACAGAGTTCTACGACGATGCAAACAAAGAGCTGCATACCGACGCAAGTAACATCGCCCTTGGAACACTCCTCGTCCAGCATCAAAATGTAGTGGAACGAGTCATAGCATATGCCAGCCGCTTAGTATCACTCGACTAGGAGCGACAGTGAAAGGCTGGCATGCACTATGAGTCGACTACGAAATACCAGACTACGAAGAAAGTGCGCCTTGCAGTCGTTTGGCCGATTACCAAGTTTCACCCTTATCATACATTCAAAGTTGTGACGGACCACCACGCCACTTTTGGTTCGGAAGCATGTGCAACACCTCAGGACGACTGGCATGGTGGAGCTTGCAGTAGCAGGAGTTTGACGTCACCATCATTTATCAGCCTTGCCGTGAGAATGAAACCGCTTAGACACTGTAGTGTGCGCCCGTTCAACTTGCCAGTAAACAAATAGACGACGATGTTGGTTTCCTGGAGGGCATTAGCTTGTCTGATTTCAACACATGGCAGTGAGATGACGCAGATATTCGCCCCGTCATTGATCATTGAGAGGGCCGTATCAGAGCTATAGAGATACCACGCTCATTGACATCATTATATCTCCCAGAGAGCCTGATGTACAAAAAGAACGCCAGTTCGAACAGCCGTGCTTACCTTCTGTTGGGTCTAAAAGGCATGCGAGATAACACCCTCCTTGCTTGCCATGCAGAACACTATATCTGGCCACCTATGCTTCTCACGAACCCTCGCGAGCGCAAATGAAATGTGCTATTGGCCCACGCTTTGCGCAAGCGTCCCGCAGTACGTTAAATGTTGCTGTGAGTGCCAGTGCCGAAAGACACCATAGCTTAATCTGGCTGTTTCATCTGATTGGGTCACCTCATACGCCTTTCGAGCAAGTCAGAATCGACATGCTGGGACCGTTTCTGCTGTCTGCAGACAACAACCCACAAAGGGGTGATTGCAGTGATAAATTACTTACTGCATTATGCCGAGACGGAAACGATTCCACGAGCAACTACTTCTAAGGTAGGGCCCCTCTTGGAAAACCCAGCGCCACTGGGAGCCAGCGTCCAGTGCCATGCCGGATTATTGGCCCAGTGTGACGCTGCATACTGGCACGCTGGCGTGCTACAGGGTACTGGGAGGCGCTGGTTACTGGCACGGAAAATTGCTTTAGATAAAAAAAACATGGTGCTTCCCTGCCATGCATGCTAAAAAATATATACATATATAAAAAAGCGAGAGGACTCATTATAACACCAAAAAAAGCACCAAAGCACCAAAAGTAAAAAAAACATCCGGGACGAGGATTGGAACGTACAACCTTTGAATCGCCAAACAAGCACACTACCACTGCGCCACGCCAGAACACGCCAAACAGCCCGTAAACAGGTTCGTCAGCGGTATGACCTGCCGTCGGACTTTTTGTTTGCAGTGGTACGCACAAGATTAACCCGCTTTCTATGCGCAGTTGAACCTCACACGTTTGTCAGAAAAATGAAACAAGCTGCCGATCACGCATGACATTCCAATAATGGCGACAACAGTCGGTATATTATACAATTCATATCTAATACTGAAAAAATATAAGTGGACCAAAGGAGGGACTATCGGCTCTTATGGCTGAGCTCGATAGCCTTTTCTTGATCTTACGAATAGTCGACATGTATGTAGATGCGTTTTGTGTAGACTATAATGCCGCTCGCCAAATGAATGTGTACTTCAAGTGGCACTTTGCAGTTTTCTCGCTCAAACGGTGATATTTTAGGACAGCGGCAGTACCAGTGTCCGACATACACAGGTTCATCGAAGTTCACAACTGTTGATCACTTCTCAAAAAGCAAGCGCAGTGCAGTGGGAAACCTCTCATCAGTAAGCCGTACTGATCGACAAATATCCGTGAGTGCATTTGAGTCAGAGAAGAGTACGGCAGCAACTTCCGTGACATATATGTGCTTGCCCAAAGTGCGGCGCTTCGATCCTCACCGCTTCATCTTGAAGCACCGCGAAGAAATAAAAATCATCTGTTCAGGTTAGCCGATGCCAAGGCTGCACTCAACAGTAATATTGAATCGTCGTAATGGCGTGTTCTTAAGGCTTGGAGCGTCGATCGCGTGTAGACGGACTCGGCCGGTACGTTATGCCCAAGCTTCACTGGGGGCATACTGGGACAGACCGATCGGGGCTAGGCGGCTTGAAAAAGCTGAAATTGTTATATATTAGCTCAATAAGCTTTCTCATATGATTAGGTTTTGGCGCATCTAATGTAATTCAAAGGGAATCAATTGCCAGAGGTGGATTTGCAGCGTGGTGACACCGATCGGTGTCTTTTTTTTTCTGTGTGAGTTAGGATCGATCGCTTTGAGAGAGCTAATAAATTGAGCGGCGATGTAAAATTCAACTCTTATTTGCACCGACACCTCCACACATGTGAACACTACAGCAGAACTATTACCAGAACGGTTCACAGACGTGACTTTACGTATCTAGGCTAAGTGCGGGGAGAATCCACAAATGTAAACATTCACAGCTGCTTGCGCTTAGTTCGCGCTGACGCCGTACGCCGGGAATTGCTGCACACCGTAGCTCGAAGCGATGAAGTGCGGCCAAGCCGGAGATATTCCCAGAGTCCACACACCTAGTGAAATCAACTAATACTGGCCGCAGTGCAGAGCGTGCGCCTGTGAAACCAGCGCCAGTGCCTCTTGGGCTGCTTGCAGTGTGTTCCGCACTGGTGCCAGCGCGCAGCCTCCCAGTGTACAGCGCTGTCCAGTTAGCCTCTCACTGGTACCAGTGACATTCCAGTTATGCCAGCTTGTCCCAGTACAACGCCAGCAAACACCAGTGCAAGCCAGCGCAGCCAGCGTCCCAGTGTGTACCGCCCAGTGAAATATCATCGTTCCCGGCGCGTTTCTTGTGATCCCAGTACAGAAAACGTACTGGAAATGCACTGGGGGCGCTGGTTTTTGCAATAGGGGAACTTCTTCAGATGTCACATTTTACTACTTCGCGGTGCTTACTCGAACGTAATAACCAACCTAGGGACAGAATTCAGGGCGCAGTTTATAGGCAATGGTTTTGAATTAAGCAGTCCCAGACATTGAAAGACGGCCGCGTATCATCCGCACATTAACGAACTTACTTGGCGACTGAAGAAGGCAGTTATGCACATGATCTTTATGTTCACTAACGTCTAACGATAAATATGGGACTGGATATGTCTTACGTGACCTTCGCTTATAACACCGGCATGCATGAGACGATGCGGTACACTCGATTTCGCCTTCTCTACGGCCGTGAAGTTCAACCATGCTTCAATATACTGCCATGTCACGACGCTCACCGGTTCACACCTGGCGCCGGGATATTTGCCGAGCATTCTGAGGAAGCTAGGGAGCTAACACGACTGCACTTCGATCAGCAGTTGCAAGCACATGCATGACGCTGCAACATTTGTCACAGTGAGGTGTTCCAGAACCCTAAATACCCAGTTTGGGTGTGGACCCGAAATCTTCTCCATGGGCTCTGTGAAATTCCTGAGCCGGTGCGTCTGCCCATATAAAGTCCTATACAACAACAATGATGTGAAAGACGAAGTTATTCTGCACACATCACAGACCCATCCCAGAACGCATCACCATTAAGCTCGGATATCGTTCGGACCATGTTCATATCAAGCGCCATAGACTGCGCGTTTGTAACTTCTCTATCATTCGTTGTTCTCCATGTTTTCTCTTTTTAAATGCGAAGCATTTCTTAGCAAATTTCGGCGAGTTTGAGCGTATCTATCTATCTACCTATCTATCTATCTCTCTATCTATCTATCTATCTATCTATCTATCTATCTATCTATCTATATGTCTATCTGTCTATCTATCTAGCCCCCTATGATTTTGTGCTCTCCTGGCCGTTTCGCTAATGGGATGCTCACGAAAAGTGGTCCGCCACAACATGAACACATCACGAACATAAATGACATGTCATAACATCAAAATCATGAGTTGCATGTCATGAGCGGCATGATTTACATACCACAGTCATGATGCTCTCCTGGCCGTCTCGCTAATGGGATGTATGCGAAAATTGGTATGGCACAACATGACGGCCTGGCGTACATAAGTTGAAAGTTATAACATCAAAATCATAATATGCATGACATGAGTGGCACGATTTACATGCCACGGTCTTAGTGCTCGCCTGGCCGTTCGGGTAACGGGACGAATGGGAAAATTCGCATGGCACAACATGACTGCCTGACAAACGTAAATGGCAGGTCATGACTTGAAAATCATCATATGCATGTCATGAGTGGCATGAATTACATGCCAAGCTCTTGGTGCTCTCCTGGCCGTTTCGCTAACGGGATGTATGCGAAAATTGTTATGGCACAAAATGTCTGCCTGACGAACCTAAATGGCAGGTCATAACATGAAAATCTTAGTACGCATGTCAGGAGTGGTATGATTTACATGCCACGGTCATGGTGCTCTCCTGCCCGTTTCGCTAGTAGGGTGTATGCGAAAATTGGTATGGCACAACATGACTGCCTGATGAAGATAAATGGCTGGTCATAACATGAAAATCATGATGTCCATGTCATGAGTGGCATGACTTACATGCCACTGTCTAGGTGCTCTCCTGGCCGTTTCGCTAACGGGATGTATGCGAAAATTGGTATGGCACAACATGACTGCCCGACGAACATAAATGGCAGGTCGTAACATGAAAATCGTGATATTCACGTCACGAGCGGCATGATTTCCATATCACGGTCTCGGTGCTCTCCGGGTAGTTTCGTTAATGGGATGTATACGAATATTGGAATGGCACAATATGACTGCATGGCAAACACAAAACAGGTCGCCACATGAAAAGCGTGACATGCATGTTATGACAGACATGATTTACATGCAACGCGTTTCGTTAATGAGACTTATACGGAAATCGGCATGCCACAACATGACTGCATGACAATCATAAATGACAGGTCATAACACGAAAGTCATGATATGCATGTCATGAGTGACATGATTTACATGCAAGTCTTGGTGCTGTCCTGGCCGTTTCGTCATTGACGTATACGAAAGTTGGAATGCCACAACATGACTGCATGAAGAACATGAGTGACAGATAACAAGATGGAAATCATGATATGCTTGTCATGAGTGACATTACTTACATGCCACGCGTTTCGTTAATGGGATGTGTAGGAAAATTGGCGTGCCACAACACGACTGCATCGCGAACGTAAATGACAGGTCATAAAATGAAAATCGTGACGTGCATGTCATGAGCGACACGATTTACATGCCACGGTCTTGGTGCTCTCTTGGCCGTTTCGTAAGTGGAATGTAGAGGAAAACTGGTATGCAAGAACACGACTGCATGACGAACATAAACGGCAGGTAATAAAATGAAATCGTGACAGGCATGTTATGGGCGGCATGATTTACATGCTATGCGTTTCGTTAATGGGATATATACAAAACCTGCTATGGCACAACACGACAGCATGAGGAACGTAAATGACAGGTCATAACATTAGAATCATGACACGCATCTCATTAGCAGCATGATTTACATGCGATGGTCCTGGCGCTATACTGTCGTTTTGTTAATAGGATGTGTACAAAAATTGGCTTGGCACAACATGACTGTATGACGATCATATATTTTATTTTATTTTTATTTATTTTTATTTATACAAGTACCTGCAGCGCCACGAGGGCATTATTGCAGGGGGGGTAACACGAGAAGAAAATCAACATACAGAAATCTGTGGTTACACAAATACAAAGATCATAAAATGAGCTAATAACAAAGCGGTATATGCAGTAAGGAAAAGTGGCAACACACAATTCAGGCCCAATCTCTCCAAGAGAAGAAAAAGAAAAAACCGCAAAGGCAAGGGGCAGCTAGTTTATAGCTCACGGGAAATTTGAATGTAAAAACGATTGGAACTGGGATAATGTTTTACAATCAGCTATACCCTTAGGAAGTCTGTTCCAATGCATGGAGGTGTGCGGAAAGAATGAATATTGAAATACATTAGTGCGACATCGCGTTTCAAGTACCTTACAGTCATGATCACAGCGCGTAGAGATGAAGTGAGGGGGAAAAATATACAAGCTTTTGTTAATACCTGTGAGATCAGAGTAAATTCTGTAGAAAAGTTCCAATTTCGTTGCTAGGCGGCGTTGGGCTAGGGGTTTCCAGCCAAGGTTGTCTTTGACTAATGAAATGCTGCTTTTAAAGTTGTAATTACCAGAGACAAACCTGGCTGCGCGATTCTGGATACGTTCAAGTTTATTCACAAGACAGAAGGTGTCAGGATCCCACGCAGCGCAAGCGTACTCAAGTATTGGACGAACATTCGTATTGTAAAGTTGTTCTTTAACGCTCCTGGGGGCTTGGTGAAAATTGCGTCTAATGAGGTTTAGCATTCGGGTGATTGACAGGTGATTAGATGAAAGGTGATTGACAGGTGATTAGATGAAAATCGTGACATGCATGTTACGAGCGGCATGATCTACATGCCACTCGTTTCGTTAATGTGATGTATATCAAAATTGCTGTGGCACAACACGACTGCATGACGAACGTAAATGACAGGTCGTAACGTTAGGGTCATGACATGCGTGTATGAGCGGCATCGCTTGCATGCCACAGTCATGGTGCTTTTGCTGTCGTTTCATTAACTTCATTTGTACGCAACTCGTTATAGCGAGACAACAAGGCAAATCCATTTTACGTTCGTGATTCGTGCTTCGTATTTCCTTGATTCCCACTGTACGGGGGATCTGCCAATTTTTTTTATTTACCCTCCTTAGCTCGCTTTGTTCTTTGGCTGTCCAATTGTCACCTTTACTTTTGTTCTCATTTAACAACACGTTTTTTTTCTTTGTCGCATCATGTCTATTCTGTAGAATGGAGGCGATGCTCCTTTTCCCGGGGGGCGCATAATGCCACATACAGAAAAGCTGTGGCCCCAAACATACGAACCACCACACATGTGTACTTGTCCAATTTTCGCTGTAATACATTTGCCTTGCGGTTCATTGTCGCACATCACCCTGTCCATCTTGTACGCTTCACGCGAATTGTGATGTGATGGTCGTTGACATATATCGGGCAATCGAGTGACAGGAGTGATCTTACACCGTGTAGAAGATAAATCGCCCCGCATATGTCCATAAAGGTCGATGGTGGAGGCAGATAAGCTGGGTCAGTTGCAAAGGAGCCAGCACTGACTTTGCTCTGAGATTGGGTCGACACAAAACGCACTGACAAAAGCCAAGGATATGTCGCCCGTCAAGCCGAACGCGATGCAGGCAAGGAAGGTGAAGCAGAACCACCAGCTAGAACAAATACAAAGTAAGTGCTCGAGGTCATATTGAGGCTGCGCGAGTTAGATGCGACAGTGGTTAGCACAAATAATGCAGAACATTTTTTTTTCATTTTGCTCGTAGCCTCACGCAGATTCTCAAAACTCCATATAGAGCACCCGCCCGCATTTATTGAAACGAGCGATGCGCTGGATACATACATAGACTGGTTTGAGTGCGTCGCTACGGCCGAAGAATGGCTCCAACACAACTCAGCTCTCTTTCTTCGCGTTTAACCGGTGGAGTATTCAACGTCCTGCGTAGGATGAGAGGGAAACATATGATGGAATACGCCAAGCTCAGGATGACGAAGGAATGCTGTGGATCCATGTTTCAGTTTGTAAGATCGGATGACTTAGATAGTGGCAAGCAGTTCGGCGGATGCTTATTAGGGTATTTGAGCAGTGGCAGCAACTAACGAAAACACACCGGACCGATCATTCCCTGCAAGATTCTCTCAGAGCAGTTACTGATAAAATGCCATGAAATCTTCATGTTCCTAACGGAAAGGAACTGTAAAGGGTTTCAGAAACTAGCTAAGCTGGCGGAACATTATTTGAAGGCGCCGGGTTTAATTAGTTCGGGTAACGAGAAGAATGAGTTATCTTCGTACGTGGCCACGTCATGCTCGAAAACCTACGCGGCAAGACGAGAAAGGAGAAACATTACTTTTTTCGCGATAAACATGCTCATATACTCCCCATTGCTCGGCAAAAAGAGAGCCGAAATAGGCAAAATCTTCACGCGGAATGTGGTGCAGCACTGGGCCTAACCTAAGTCATTGCTCAAAAAATGTGGTTGCTCCGTTCGTCATTGGAATCGGTATAACACAAAAGTGGGACCTGTTTTTGGACATAGGCAGTAATGTGCTTAGAGTAAGTTTAAGCTATTGAGGCAATAATGCACTCTAGAATGGGAGAGTTGTTCCAGATGTCCCAGAAATGAAATAAATCGACGGGCGGGAGGTGCGCTGGATGTTCTGCACAAGTTAACCCCTTGTATGTACACATCAGCTGCACCTCCATACTGCACAGGGATCCTCGACAAGCCAAATCCTTTGAACAACCCACATTTTTCCGGAGATGCTGCACTGAATGCGCCAGAGCCTTGCACAAACCTGCCATAAACCTTACAAGCGTAGCAGCTTGGGCTAGTTGGTTAGTGTTCATGATGGCGAGTTTTACAGCGCGCGAACATAGGAAAAATGGGACAGAAAAGAAAGAGCGCTCTTTCTTTTCTGTCCCCTTTTTCCTATGTTCGCGCGCTGTAAAACTCGCCATCATGAACTGCCATAAACCAGGAGCGTTATAAAACGGCGAAACTCTAGAGAAACCTCGTTTTCCCTATCATGAAACCTTTTAAGCAAAAATGAACTGTTTTTCGGCGGATCGTTTGGTGAACGCACTCTTTGCTGTGCGAAAGGAACATCACTTACTTGTACGCGAGCGTCCTTGCGTTCCTGGAGTAGAGCGCTACTGGCTATCATGTACGGCCCCTAAGGGAAATTATGTAGCGGCCATATTTGAAACAACGCGCCGGCGGACCGAACAGGACGACGAAGCCCGCGCGGGGATAGAGGCGTCGAGACTACTGAAACGCTAACTGCTGGCGCGCACATTACCACGACTATTTACGACTTCGCTCCATCGTTCCCAGGTGACGGTACGACCGCTGAGAGCCAAGAGCTCAGTGAAAGGGAGACTGTTAATTTAAGAGCAATTTTGCTTTCTAAATACCTCTGCTACAACCAGACATCAATTAGATGATAAGTTCAAACCGGTGCAGTAAAAATCTAAAGCCTGTTTTCTCCTCCGTTTTGCAAATCTGTAGGTGGTATGGGATTCTCTGATCTGCACTCACACGCATTGGACGCAGGAATCATGGGCTCCCGTGGAGCGGAAAAGGCGGTCCTTGGTGGCCGCGAAACAGGATGACAGTTGAAACTGACGAGAATTTTGAGGCTATCATGCCGAATCTGCAAACGGGACGTGTTGTTTTGAACCCGGTGTTTCTGCACGGAGATATTCGAGTGCGACCATTCTAGGTAGAAGATTTCAGCGAGGCTTTTCAGAAGGAACGCCTGCCTCCTGATCTAGTGGCTTCGCGTGCCTACCAGATAAATCATGTCAGGGCTGTGGCTATGAACATTCGGGAGGCCACAAAGCCTTTGACTCAACTGAAGGAACTCCAGGTCAAGGGGCGACGCTGCTTTGTCATCGATCCCCAGGAGCATCAGGTGAGGCTACAGCTTCACTGGCTGTTGCACCGCATGACTGACGACGACGTGCACATAGGGCTAGCGGAGTTCAGTAATGTGATGGAGATGAAACGGGAGCGTTGGCGAATAGAAGGTGTGAATGCGAAGAATTCTAGAGCCCGGACGGCACTTATCAAGCTCAATAATGGAGTCAAGGTTGACGGCCTGCCTCATCAGATGAGATTCGATGGTGACCTAGCTTTGGTGGACCCCCAGGCTGGCCCATGAAGTGCCTGCGATGAAAAGCTTCGCGACATGTTCGCCGTGAATGTAAGGTACTGCAGTGCTCTCAGTGTCGCCGTTTTGGACGTGTAGAAGTAGAGTGCGTCTGCTCCTGCGCTTCGGTAGCGGAATCAAAGGATGCAGAGGACCCAAGAGAACACTTCATGGACATAACGGGGGCCGACGATGCGGCCAAAGGTAAGGTAGTGTAGACGGCATTGCATGGGGGTGTAATCCACTGTTGCAACAGTAGCACGTGAAGACAGACCAGTGGAAACCACAGCAAGACTTGACAAGGCGACCGACAACTCGCCACACGACACCAACGCCCAATTTTCCGAAAAAGCAGCGTCTTCGCCTAAGCAGGAAGGTGTCTCATGGCTTACCTGTTCGGACTTTGGCTTGGATAGTGTTGCAGGGGACGATACCGGTGTACCAGAAGTACCGTTAGTGCGTCTGCAGTGTCCCTAGTATTGAAAGGACCAGTGGCGACGCTTGCGACACGAGCTGTGTTGGAGGTTCGGAGTGCAGCACACGGGACGCCACTTATGTCGCAAACGCGGCGGTAGCAGTGCGCCAATTAAGAGACCCTTCAAAGAACCCGCGACCCAGGGTGAGAAGAAAGGCGTGAGTAACTTTGAGGGACCACCTTCAAAAACTCCAGCTGGCAGACCCACAAGCCTTAGAAAAAGACGTGGTGGCTCAACTGAAAAAAGAGTTGCTGAGAAGCCGCCAAATGAGTAGGGTGATAACGTGCTGACGGGCGGGCCCGGACGTGTCTAGCATTGCGCTCGACGGACGATGAAAGCGCCATGTTCCGGGTCTACCTGATCGACAAAAATAAAATGGCTCCCGAGACTTCACTTGGCTTCTATACTTTAAATTTCGGAGGATTGGCTTCTGGAAAGAAGCAAGGCCCGGTGTATTGGTTGATGGTGGAAGAAAATCTTCATGTGCTGGCTATACAGGAGACAAAAGTTGAGGGGGAGGAGGCGACCGGGAGCACGGTGCTGAAGTCTACGTCTCCTTATTCCGCGATTGTAAGCCATACTGAAAGCAGGTCTCGTTGATGTGTTTTGTTCGTTAATAAACTGTGTGTTTTGTTGTTAAGAAGACCCGGTACGACAACGGGTCAATTTTTTGTCTGAGTTGCGACAACATATGTGAACTAACCAGAAAAATAATACTAGTCGACAAGTTTAATTGCACACTGGAGGAAAGTGATAGATCAAGTCGTCAGAAGACTAACGGCAGAAGCAGTGATGTCCTAACACAAGCAGTTGTAGATTATAGAT
>JABSTT010003415.1:0-30814 GCA_013339685.2 Hyalomma asiaticum | reverse complement strand
CATCGTGCCGAAGCCACAATTATGCGCCGACCGCACGTTGTTTCTATAAGACTCTCTCGCGTTCTCCCTGTGCGCCTGTGAGAAATCGATCTCGTGGCGGCGAGGACGTCGTCGAGAAGTTGGAGGTGCGCCGTGCTTATTTCTTTTGTGTTTGTTTTTTGTCCGAGCAAACAACTCAGTTCATCTCTATATTACTGCCTATGGTTGTAGTATAAATCCCTTGATTTCTTTTTGTTTCTTTTCTTCTTTTTAACTTACATGTGCCATCATATGCATTGTTATGGAAAGCTTGTCACACGGATTGCTCCACACGAATTGCACAGGGTTCATTTCTAAAGGCTTACTTTTTGCATCAGCTGTTTAAGTTGCTTACTTATTTAGTTTTTGTCTGATTGTTCTACTTTAGAAAGAAGTAAAATAAATTGGAAGATACCTTGGCGTATGCCGAGTGCCGGTCCCCGATAACAATAACAAACTGTCACGTATTATGAACGCACAAGAAAGCATCATCCGCTTTTGCAAATGTTTGTAAAATGCGTCTTGACGCAAAATCTCGAGCTCACTACTTTGTGCGTGGATCTGGGCGGTCCTGTTTAGAAAGAGCGTAAAACCATATAAATTAAGGTGCCAGCAGATTCCACAACTACAATCATATGCATGTACAGGTAAGCGCTTGCAGTCTTCTAGCCTAAGCACATGACTGCAACAGTGTGTTCACTGGGTAGCTTCTACAAAAATTTATCACTTCAACCTGATAATTTTCGTAGGTTAACTTAAGGTAGACAAACAAGGAACTATATACGACCGTGAAACTGTGGCTGTGGAATAAGGTGATTAATGTCACGGCGACATTTACAGAAAACAAAAAAAAAATGTGGCCGAAGTTCATCAGAATTTTCTTTTCGGTCAGCGGCTCACATGACAGCCACACAGGCACAAATAGTTCTCCTGCATTCTCAGTCTGTTCCACGCTTATAAGAAACATCATCTCTCGGTTCCTGCTATTGGCCGAGGAAATTACCAAGCATGATGCGGTTTGCCTGACGCAGACACGGACTGTCTCTGTCATAAATTCCACTTGCTTCATAATAAACCAGCCACTATGTTTGCATACCAATCAAAAGGCGCCAAGCGCCCGCAGGCCTGCGTGAATGTCTTGCTCAGGGGCGTTAACAAACGCTAGCTAAGTAAAATGAGAGTGCATGGTCACTTTACGCGATAATGTCCTTGCTGCAAAAATTGAGGTTGGCTCAGGTAGGTGTTTCCGGGTTGCGTATCTCTTTCGAACTGGGTCACATAGAAGCGGCACCTCATAGTCCATGCATTTCCGCTGCTGATACGAAGGACACGGGCGCTTTTGCGGCGGCGGCAATCGCATTTTCGGTGAAGGGGAAAAGGCCAGACGCCGTCGTACTGTGCATAATCAGTGCCCATTAAAGAACCCCAGGTGGCCATTATTTCCGAAACCCTCCAAAATATCGTGCCTCGCACTCATAACGTGGTTTTGGGCCCGTAAAAACGCAGCAGTTATTCTATCAATACAAATCATGGTAGTGGTGCCGTATGTCATGTAACATATGGAGTGTCATGTCACCATCTCTCTACACCATCCACTAAGGTAATGACGTTCCAATACCGTTACAAGAGAAGGAAAATGCGCACAACGGTGCATACAGTTTCTGCGTCTTATCTTCTTTGAGCTTAATATATGTCGTGCCAGCGCGATGTGGTGCAGAACGTTATTCTGAGCTCCCGTTCACGCCTTAAGCCTGTGAGGATATTCCGCAGACCGTTATTTTTCCTGTGTCCTCTTTTGTCCTTCTTTTCCCGTGGCAACAAGAGGGGGCTGCTACCGCCTCAGAGATATAGCTATATATGATATTTGTGTTGTGGTTGTGCTTTCGAATTATATCGTGATAGTCGCACAAGGCTGAAAGAGTTAGGTGAAGTACTTCTAGCTGCGACGGATTTCTTTACAACCGCGTTTATCGTTTTCATATGACTAGCCACAAAATCTGCTTGAGGCCTACAATAAGCCACGGATGGAAGCAGTATAGAATGAATAACACAACCTTCACGAGCGAAGATCCTACACCGTCTTCATCTTAGTGTGTGTTATTATATGCGTCGGCGTGTGTGCTGGCGTTACGTTCCACCCAGACAGGACCTACATCCAAAATCAAATAAAATCGTTGTTTAATAAAAAAAAATCACGGCATAGCGTATATGGTGCTCCGGGTTATGCACATAGAGGAATATGGTAAATATCTAAAAAGTATATAATTCGTATTTCAAAAACACGGATAATTCTAATTGTGTAATTATTCGAAAAACCACCTCAAATTTTGAAAGCTTGTAGTTAATTTATTACTTCAAGCACCAAAATCATCCTCCTATTGTGTCACTTTGCGAGAAAAATCAATGTGCTATTTATCCTTAGTAACAGCCATCTTCTTGAAGGAGCCCCGCCACGGTGGTCTAGTGGTTATGGTACTCGGCTGCAGATCCGAAGGTCGCGGGATCGAATCCCGGCCGCGGCGGCTGCATTTCGATGGAGACGAAATGTTGAGGCCCGTGTGCTGTGCGATGTCAGTGCACGTTAAAGAACCCCAGGTGGTCGAAATTTCCGGAGACCTCCACTACGGCGTCTCTCATAATCAGAGCTGGTTTTGGGACGTTAAACCCCACAAATCAATCAATCAATCTTCTTGAAGGAGGCCCATACATATGTGAGAGATAGTACATTACTTGAAAATAAAAGTGGGCTTTACAAATTACGAACCCTATTATTCTTCCATGACTTTGTTCCCTTTAAACTCAACAACTACCTAATCGTGCAGGTAACCATTGATGGTGGCGGTCAATGGAACGAGATTAACGACTCTTGAAAATTCTAGCCTAAAGGGAAGTGTGTAACTATGTAAAGATGGGAAATATCGTGTAGCACTAGCTGCTTATTCAATCACGCATTACACTACAAATTATTTCGACGTGGATGAGCGCCTCAGTGCAAGCATAATGCTGAGAACAGCAAAAAGAGTACGACATGAGTCATCGTCATCACCATCATTACCATCAGCCCATCCACGCCCACTGCAGGGCAAAGCCCTCTCCTGTCGATATCCAATTATCCCGGTTCTGTGCTAACGGTGACCGGTTTTTTTTCCCCCAAATTTCGTGATCTGATCTGCCCTCCCGCCTCCTGCCACGCTTGCCTTCTTTAGGAATCCACATTGCCCACAATATCCAACGGTTATCTTGTCTTCCCATTACAGGCCCTACCCATGCCCATTTCTTCTTAATTTCTACTAATATGTTCTTAACACGCGTTTGTTCTCTGGCTTATGCCGCTCTTTTCTTGTCCCTTAACGTTACACCTATTATTTTCCGTTCCATTTTCCTGTCCCGTATATGAGTGCCGGTAAGATTCAGCTGTTATGCACTTTCCTCTTCAGGGACAATGGCAAGCTGCCATTTGTTGTCTCAGAAAATCTTCCGAATGCGACGTGAGTAACAAACAACAAAGAAAGTGCCACGTCCTCCGATATTGCCAGGCGCCAGACATCCGCAACCTGGAGGCCCGGTGCCATTTCCTGTGGATGGGCTGACAAAGTGCAAGAACTTTGATTTACGCTTTCATTATTGCGCTGCCGCTACAAGCTCACGCTGGAAGATATACAGAGACAATAAACAAGGAAATATAATGTAAGAACCTGTCGCGTGCTTGTATTGCTTCTGTACGCGCGCATGAGTTTCTGTCGTCACGTTCAATCGGCGGAGACGCCAGACGACGAGTGCAAATGTTTGCGGTCGATAGCACTACTCTTGTCACCGTCTCCAATGCAAGGAGCTTTCGTTCGTGCGGTCGATATCCAGCTCTCCCACCCGACGTTTCACGCAAAACTTGACCTTTCTGTCGTAGAACATGATAAAAAAAAAACTTTCAGGCCAGCGCGTAGTAAGCGGCACACAGGTAGCATTAGCTGGTGGAACACCCTCTTGCGAGCATTTCAAGAACTGTTTGTAACACCATTGGGTAATGGGTGCATATGGTGTGACACCTGTTGCAAAACAATTCAAAGGTAATGCGTTAACCTACGTAGCTGCACGAGCGATTTGTTGCTAAATTGGTCTATTTGGGGATGTGCCGTGCCAGTGTTCACTTACTGGAACACAGAATACAATAAAGAAAATTGGTGGCTATCTATTCCTAGGACGAAGCTACATGGAAACCGATAAGGATTTCTAATAAATAAATAGCTTCTTAGTCGACGAATAATTCCTCTCGGTCCGGAGTTCGAACCCGGTACCAAAGACTGTCCGGGGAGCTCGCTCCCCTAGTTGAGCTAACCAGGAGGCCCCGTCTGCTTAGCTCAAATAGTAGAGCGAGCGCCCCGGACAGGCGCGGGCTCGAACTCCGGACAAGGAGAAATCTTTAGTCCACTAAGAAGAAGCATGAGTGCAATGGAATAAAGGCGTGGCGTGGGGACCACCATGGCTCCCATTTCTAGCGCCCATATGACATGTCGGTGACAACTAATACGAGTAGAATTCTCGGAGCTGATTCTACTCTAGCGGCTCAATTTAGCCAGTGGATATCATACGAAATATCGACAAAATTAACTATATCATTCTATATCATTTTGTTTTGTTTTACATTTGTGCTTGCTCTTGCAACAATGTGACCATGAAGCTAAACATAGCTTTGTAAACCATTTAATGCATTTACTGCAAATTCAACTTATGTGTTATGTATGATTACCGAGTCTTTACGTGGAAAAACCACGATATGCTCATGAGACACGCCGTCTGGACTCCGGAAATTTCAGCCACTTGGGGCTTGTTTATGCTCTCCTAATCACACAGTAAACGGGTCTCTAGTATTATGCACCAAAATATGACTCCTGCGACTAAGTTCGAATCCGTGTCGAACCCGGTTCGAACCCCACGCGCACGCAGCACGTCTACCTCTAGCGCGGCCGAGCATAAGTATAGATTCGACACACTGGCACGTCAGCGGTCTGCAGAAGGAAAGGCGGCCAACGCTTAAGCGCAAGCATCACTGGCACCTGGATGTGGGCTCACGACTTCACTCCACATCACTGGCTACTCGTTTCCCGATGACTTGGCGTTTCCAGCAAGATGATGAGGTGCAGAATACTCGTGCGACGCACAAAAAGTTCTTTTATGCGGCCGCAGCACGCCGTGGGGGCAGCCTAGGACGTCTGAATATGAAAAATTACCGACTCTAAGACTGCGCCGTGACTTATGTTGCTTCCCGTGCAGTGGCATGACATTTACCAAAGAAGGCAACTTTTAAAGGAGAGGCTGCGACAAATCAACAAAGGAAGCAATATAATCGAAACATACAGGAAATCACCAAATATATTCAGCAAGGAGAAGCTTTAGTATTTTATCAAACACCTCCCATTCAGCTTCTCTTATTCACTAGGTTAGTTTAGTGGCTACGGTCTTGCACCGCCAAACACCAGAGAGCCGTGCTTTTTGATCAGGGTGAAATGGTAAAGAGTCCATGCGCAAGTATGTAGCTTCTCTCAATAGAGCTTCAGGGGATTATTGGCTATTTTTGTTGTGCAAATGCGTTTTGCTTCTTTGCCCGAGCTTTAGTTAACCAGCGCCTGAATCCGTGGAATGAGCTTAAGGCACTGCACTTTTTAGGCTTCAGCTGATACAAGCGGCATGCACTTTCTCAACTTGCGCCTTGTACAAAAGACACGTTCATGAACTTTGCAGTATTTTGTTTGTAGCGTCGTTTTATGAGCGTAAAAGCGCCTTGTGTTATGCCGCGCTGTTTACACAAGTAACTTCTGTAGTTGTACTCCTACGGAAGGATGGCTAGAAAAGACATCGATACACGGCTCATTGCGAAATTTTCTCTCGCACACTTACCCATGATATTGGTGCGTGTTAATAAGCATTTTCTACTTCTTTTAAGCTTTCTTTATACTTTGTCAACATCCAGTAAATAAGGAACGTGGTCTAAGAGCTGTGATACTTTTTCTCAGCTAATAAGTTTAAATAAATATGATGGCTGTGTCTCATTCAATAAATACAGTCCCAATGTAGGCGCTATTTCGTGCAGTGTCATTTTCACGAGAGACGCCTTTTTTTTTATTTCGTCCAAAATTGCAGACCACCGATAGCTGAATAAGTGCATGCGTATTGCTTAAACGTTCATCCCGAAATAAGTTTTCTTTTGTGGCGCTGCACGGAGTTACTTGTAACATGTAGCTCTGCGCACCGTGTTCAGCCGCAGCAAGCTCGCTTTATTAGTATTGGCTGTTGTCAAGAACGTCAGTCCGTCGACACACAGTTACGTAGTTCACACTTCTTGCACGTGTGAAATAGGCCTCTTCACAGGCGTCGTCGCGTGCATTAGCTGTGTGCATTAGACCCAGTGCGCTCACCGAAGTCTTAGGCTTCACGGACACTTAGCCGCGCTTCGTCTGTATAGAGAGCACGGATGGGGTACTCAGGCAGGGATTCTAATCTTAAAGTTCAAACAGCTGCTGAAGTGGCAAATGGTAGCGAGGAGACGGTGTTCCTTCCTAATAGGAGTCTTCGTGCAAAGCGGCCTTTCATTGGGGCAAATGGTGGGTAATCAGAGTAAGGCAAACGCATCGTTTAATGACCCGCTTCTGCAGTGCGTGGACGGTTAGGGATACCAGTGTGCGCATTGAGACAGGGAAGGCACCTCGCCAGCATCCCTTCACTGAAAGATGTCAGCAGAGTAACGAGGGAGCATTGCCTCGTACGCAAATCGAAACTTTCGATATTGCAGTTGCTTGCTTTTTCAAAGCTTATATGATCGCATTATGGGGCGTTCAATTCAGACAACTGCTTATTACGAACTATTGAACAAGATAGCGGATTTTCTTCATTGGCGTACGATTGAAGGAGGCATGAGAAATTTCTGAATCTTATCAGTCATATATGCCATGCAATATCAATGATCAAGGCAAGATTTGATATAGTTATATGCTTCGTGTTATGCCATGAAGCACCCAATGAAGCATTAACATGTCTTCACTCCCTTCTTTCAAAATTATTTGAAGTTTTACCTATATAACACACTTGCGCTACAATTATTGAAACACGAAAACGGTAATCATAAGCTAAAATGTGGACACCATGGATATTTTGTTGCAGAAACAGTTCATGCCTTTCTTGAAACTAATTGGAGGTGGTATTACGAAGACGATATGTAACATAATTTATGAAAAAGCGACCGGACGTTGTTTCAGGCACAGAAACAGATCCAGGGGACCACCGTTGGTGCTGACCGTTTTGTCATTACGTTTTATGTGCAGTCAGTCACCTCAGTTTGATTTGTCTTTGTATAACGCTGGTGGTTCTAAGATGTCGCATGCCCCGCCACGGTGGTCTAGTGGTTATGGCACTCGGCTGCAGATCCGAATGTCGCGGGATCGAATCCCAGCCGCGGCGGCTGCATTTCGATGGAGGCGAAATGTTGAGGCCCGTGTGCTGTGCGATGTCAGCGCGCGTTAAAGAACCCCAGGTGGTCAAAATTTCCGGAGGCCTCCACTATGGCGTCTCTCATAATCAGAGCTGGTTTTGGGACGTTAAACCCCACAGATCAATCAATCAATCTAAGATGTGGCATGGGGATTACGAGCCACAATGTGATGCACGAAGCAACACCTCAGAAAAAGTTTCGGTGGAAACCCTTTCATTACTGTGGACGATGACCTACCTCGCACTCAGTGAATGCAACCATGGATGAAGGTTTCTTCAGAGACCTGCATGTACTACTTCTGTTTTGCATTAGCTGGTTACATGTGATGCCTCTTCATGAGACCTCCAGTGTGAACCCGCTGACTATTTCAATCCTCGCAAGCGTTGGTGTTAACTTTAGTACTCCGCTGTGCTTTTAGCGTCACCTGCCTGCGGAGGGTGCTCGTGGACAAATTCACAGCACCTATGTACTGTCCCTTGGCCTTGCATGATACCGGCAGCCTGGAACGAGGCCTCATGGACAGTTAGCTAGCTGAGGTCTCGCTAGGTGCCGGAATAGGACGAGATGCTGTGGAAGAAGACGAAGCGCAGCAGCGCAGGCTTGGGAATCACAACGTTGCTTTCTCTTGCGTGGAGCCTCGCTTGTTTCTTTTGCTTCATTACCCGGTGTGTGTTATGCCTACGGCGCTTGCTTACCCCAGCTCACAGCGTGCGCTGCATGTATGACCGCATCGGCGCTGAAAAATGAAAAATTTCTGATAAGCAAGCGTCGCGGGTATTGCTGCCATTCCATAATTAGCAGCCCATCTAATCACGTTTATAGCACACTCATCCAGTAAATGTTCGGTCATTGCCCCGCCACGGTGGTCTAGTGGCTATGGTACTCGGCTGATGATCCGAAGGTCACGGGATCGAATCCCGGCTGCGGCGGCTGCATTTCGATGGAGGCTAAATTTTGAGGCCCGTGTGCTGTGCGACGTCAGCGCACGTTAAAAAACCCCAGGTGGTCGAAATTCCCGGATCCCTCCACTACGGCGTCTCTCATAATCAGTGCTGGTTTTGGGACGTAAACTCTACAAATCAGTCAAATGTTCGGCCATTCGTAATTGTTCAAAACCTGACGATGACGCCAGGGGCAACCACCGAGTGCGTGAGATTCTTGTTTGTAATGACACTTCATGTACGTAATAGATTAATATTAATAAGCGCCCCTTGTATCTGTCTTGCTGAAAATTCAAACTTAGAAAAATGCTGTGGGTATGTATGACCGCCTTTATAAATCAAGCACTATGGCCACAAAAGGCAGGAAAAACAAAGCTACCTAACGTTAAGAAGGAAACGAAACTTAATATCAAAGCTTCTTTTAAAATAAAAGCTTTTTGGCGCGTATGACTTGTGGATCACTGTTATTTCCAGGAAACAGGTGGTCTTGGAATGCTTTAAAAAGCTTACGATATTTTCCTGGGAGTGTATTGCCAGTGCGACGGCCTTTGGCGATATTGCCGAAGTGCCGCCTTTGGTGCACGCTGACTGGCTGCTCGAGAAAGAAAGAGAAAATGTTCGCGTCGTCATGGGGCACGCGAATACGTCACGCACGATAACACTGTCGCTTTTGGTAGTCATTTTGGAACATGGCTTCTAGACGTAGCTGGTACGCATTCTCACTCACCGATTTCACAGGTTTTTTTTTTTAATATAATCTCTAAAGATTAGAGAATTTTTCTCATTTAAAGGATAAAATAAAGACGTGTGGCGCTTCGCGCATTGTATTCTAATGACAATTGTTGAGCGACCGCCGACGTACAAAGTGTATGGCTCGAAATTTATGCGAATGTTTGTGTTCTGTGTGAACTTTTGCATTGTTTTAAAGAGTGATAGTTGCAAGAATCAAATTACAATAGGGTTCTCATCAGGTGGGGAACTAGTAAATTAACAAAACAACCTGAAAGTACTCCATTAAATGTATATCATAGCTGTTTCTTGTACATTCAGTAATATCGAAACGTACTCCTCATTGACAGCAATTTATGTCGCTCCTAGTACTTCAATTTTAGAAATACCATCGTTATGATGCGAGGCTGCTGGCCGATAGGGCATGGGTCCCATTCACGCCGCAGTGGTCGCATTTCCGAAGGAGGCAAAAGTGCTAGATATCGGTGTTACTGGGAGGTATTAGTATACGTTAAGAAGCCCACGTAACCTAAGTTTCAGGAGGCCCCAACTACGTTTGGTTAACAGTGTTAGCGTGATTTGGCACGTAAAACCCCACCATTTGTTATTAATTTTAGAAGTCGCTTGTATAACTTGTGGTAATTTGCGCTTCATGCCAGTATATTATCTCGCTGTAGTTATATGCGAACCCTTATATACGCTGCTGCAAGCTTCGTATGGGCAAACTTCGACAAGCAGGATTGAAGAAAGAAGGGTGTTTAAGGAAAGCTCTCCCAACTTGCCAAAGTCCTCGCCAGCAAACTACTCATTGAAGCGAATAATTTGACGTGGTTTTACTGGGTAAAGTATTGGTGGCAGCGGTTTCTAAAGGTTTGCAAGGAGTCTTCTCGACGTGAACCAGTGTGATCCGACAAACACAACTCTCACATGTCAACCATTTTCAAACAACTCCTTGTTTCTTTTTCGCAGAAATACTGCGCGAGACGGAGTCGCTGCTCTCGATATTAAATTTCGTCTTTTGTTAGCAAATTTAAGAGAAACCTGAAGTGGGAACGAATTGAAAAGTGAGCGAAAGCCAGTAAAAAAGCCACTCAGGCGGTGTAGAAATAGTTTGTGCTCAGTCATTGCTTAACAAACTCCTCTGAATGGCATGTGAAATGATATGCCTTGTACGATTCTTATCTGCTTAACTTTGTTGGACCTTTATCGGTAATTTTGCGCAAGCCTTTTTGCAGAAAATAATGAACGGTTGTTCTGGAAGCTCTAACCTCACGTGAGAAGCCAGGCAAGAAAATTTACTGCCGCTTTCTCCAGTCGAGGTAGTTTGACAGGGCGCTGAAAAAGGGTACTGCAGTAGCGTGCGCTACGCCTGTGAGACAGAACCTCGTCCATCTTGGCGCACCTCTTTCGCGCCTTGTGTGATGCCGGTATTCTTCTATGTCGACCTGAAAACTAACGCAACCTCATTCTTGTAGAACGAAACCCGCAGTGGCGCAACTGTCGCGCAGGTATCCCGGAGACCGCCTCCTTTGAGCGATATTGAGCATTTCACGTGTCCGTCTGTCGTTGCGTGAGTCAACACTGAACGAAGGTGAAAGCTCAAAGGTCAACTATTCTCTTGTCTGGCAGCAATGTCATGCGTAAAGCATGACATTTTGCTATTTTTTAGCCATCTATGCCGAGGCCACACTTATGTACTCTTCTATTTGGCTACTCCACGCTTAATAATGGCGTATGTTATGGTGGGGGAGTTCGCAAAAGGACGTCAAATAGGCATACAATAGGAAAGACCGCTGTTACCAGGTGTTACCATCTGAAAAATGTAAAGAGGCGGTCGGTTGTTAATCGTACTGACTGTAATCGTGCTGAATCGTAATGATCGTGATCCATTATAGCTCTGATCGTGATGGTGACACTGGCACAAGCATGTCTGCCGAGGGACGTTGGCTCGTTTCGTCGCAAGACACTTGCGAAATGTCGTGTGCGGTCCCGATTGAGGACGGTGCGGGCGTTGTGATGTCGGCGCCATTGAAATCAAGCACGTGGTTCGCCTACTTGTCCGGTCGTTAACCTTGTTTGCCGATCGGGCGCTAGGACGGATCTTCAAGTCCGCAGTGTGCGTACGGAGACCTATGGTCGTGCAAGTGCATCTATGGTCGTAAAAACGTATCGGAATAGCCAGTGCCGACCTTGTGCACCGGACGTCGTGGTGGTCGTCTACGTGGGTTGTTGGCGAGGTACATATATGCGGTTCCACCACTGGCGCATCACAGAGGCTCGCTTTTGATGTCCTCACGACAGCCTCGCTGTTTTCGAGTAGTACGTCGCGTAGTGCATGCGCGCATGCAATCCGCGTAGCTCATGCGGACTCCGCGAAAGCTTTCGGCAAGGTATCCTATGTAGACCTGAGGTGTCGTAGTCGCGGGGCATCGGTGGTCTGGAGCGAGGCACGGAGCCTTAGGTTATCCTTTATGATCAGCACATGACTTACGAACTCGAAAAGAGGTTGTTCTGGCACCGACAAAGGAGGCGGCGAATGAGAAACAAGGGCCGACCACTCTGGGACAGCCCACCTCTCTCTTCGTGGTCCGGTTGCTGAGAGAACTTCGGGCAGCGTCATAATTGTGAGAAGGCGGTTCGATGTGTCTCGATGTGTTGAGAGCTCGCTGTAGAATGCATCAAGGTGCGTGGTATATAGATGTGTGTTTTACCAGTATGATGGTTCCCCTGTTCAGTCACGGTATGAGCAGGCGATCAATCCTGTGGTAATGGTCGAGGAAACACCACATGGTAGGGCTCCGACCGAGGATTGTACTTGGCACCGTGGTGGTTGAACGCGGCCTCTATCATGTCCTTATAAGCGGTAAGGGTGTACCAGTTGAAGCGGAGGCGGCGTTGGAGTTCACTCGGTAGAGCCTACCGCAGTACCTCGAACAGAAATTCGGGGATCCAGATGCCGTTGCTTTCCAAGGCCACCTCGAAGTGGGTGAACCACGCTTCGCGACAGGAAGACCAGATCGGTGGCAGCGGTGGGCCGAAGTGCATGGCGGAAGCTGGGGTAGTTAGCTGCGGTGCAGCACCGGTTGCGTGCCCCAGTGTCCGATTTCTCCCCCTTGTAGCTAGAAGCGAGGGGTACTGACGGCTCCCGACGCAGCCATGCCGCCAGCGCTACATTTATTGAGGACGAGCACGAGACAGACAGGACTGCAGCATCTAGCCTGGCCGAGTACTAGCCCGTTCTAATCTTCATAGCTCGTGCTTTTAAATGCAGATGTAGACCAAACTGAATGGCGCGCACCCAATCTGAGGGATTGGCCTAGACGCAGGCCGTTAGAATAAATGAAACACCCTACAAACGCTTAATAATGTTGAGCAAGTTCGAATAAATAAAAGAAATTAGAGATTACTAAGGTGTTTAAAAAATCCACGCATATCCACGGAGTGAAAGATGATGAGTGGGCGAAGCTCCTGAGCTTCATCGGTAAAAACCGTGCAATCGTCCGTGAATCTTGCCCAGTACATCATCAAAGACGTGACAAACACTGCGTGTCGCCATCTAGCGCTCTCCTATCACACTAGAGCACGGATGGATGGATGGATGCTATGAGCGTCCCCTTTGTAACCGGGGCGGTGACATATGTGCCACCAGGCTCGTAAGAAGATTTAAGAGCTTTTCTTTTTTTTTCTCTCTCTCTCTCTCTCTTTAAATTTTCCTCATGCCTTTTAAATATACTTCAATCAAATCGATCATACTATAGCAAAAACGGAAATTCATAGCCCAGTTGCCTGCCCCTTATGGAAGAAAGTCCATATTTTTCCCTATAATTATTTTTGTCCGTTCTCTCTAGTTTTCTGCCACCAGTATTCTAACCGTCTCTTACTTATTTCAATCGTGGCTATGTTCAGCTTCCCGTTGTTCGCCCTAAAACCCAAGGCTCCATGTAGGGTGGTGCCCAAACGTACACCTGGGTGGATATTTCCGCATTCCAACAGAACATGCTCCGTTGTTTCCCTATCTTCCTCACAGCACGTGCATTTTTCTTCTTCTTTACTGAACTTCGCTTTATAAATACGCGTTCTAAGGCAGCCCGATCTCACTTCAAACAATAAAGCGCTTCCTCTTGAATTATCATAAAATTCCTCCCTCTTTATTTCGTTCTTGCCCTCTCGGTAGTTATTCAGAGTCGGTTTTTTTTTTTTCCATCGCTGCCCTCCAGTAATTCTCCGCCTCTCTGACTTTTCCCTTTACGCTCTTTGTTGTCAGTTCTCTTAGAGCCGTATATTTACTGGTGAGCCTCCTGGTTCTCTTTCTCCACTGCGTGTCAACGCTCTTTCTATATAAATAGCGGAACACCTTCACTGCCCACCTACTCTCTTTCATATTCCTTAGCCTCTCTTCAAACCTTATTTTGCTCTGCGCTTCCCTTGCCTCAAAACTCGCCCATCCCATATCGCCCTTTACAGCCTCGTTTGTCGTTTTCCCGTGAGCACCCAACGCGAATCGTCCCACAGTTCTTTGATTCACATCCATTCCTGATTGTATCTCTGGCCTCATGCACACCACTGAGTTCCCAAATGTTCCCGCGCCTCTATTGATCAATTCACGTACTAGCTAAGCAGCACCGCAGCGCTCGGACGGACAGACAGACAGACGGACGGACGGACGGTCTCCCATACATCTGAATGAAGCGAGCACCGAAGCGCCATCACGCCATCTAGTGAGCACTTCACGAACTAGAGGTGGCTACTACAAACGGAGGATGGACAGACCCAGGCATAAGGAGCTTCGCCCCTAAAAAAGGAGAAACCAGGCATAGTTCTTGGACGGCCCCACCACGGTGGTCTAGTTGGCAATCGGCTGCTGGCACTCGGCTGCTGATGGCACTCAGCTGCTGATACGAAGGTCTCGGGATCAAATACAGGCCGCGGCGGGTGCATTTAAATGGGGGATAAATATTCAGGCCGGTGTACTGTGCGATTTCAGTGCACGTTAAAGAACCACAGATGGTCAAAATTTACGGAGCCCTCCACTACGGTGTCTCTCATACTCACAGCTGGTTTTGGGACGTAGAACCCCAGGAATCAATCAATGAATAATTTTTGGAGGAACGAATAAGCTGAAGCATAGAGTAACTAGCCCAATCGGCTCTGCTCCTCTTTGCTGCTGGGTACGATTGTCACGCCGCTATACGGTCATTTTGTGGTGATGCTGATTTTACTATCCTGTGTTACAAATACTTCTTCGAGCGCTCATGGAATAAACAACTTGCGTGCGATAAAAAAAACACCCTCCACGTGCAGCAGTATTGCAAAAGGTCATTCACGAAAGTTCGTATAGTGTGAATGAGTGAGGTTTGCAATTAACGGTCAGCCACTGTCAGCAACTTGGGCCATTAGCGGCGACTCGAACCCGGAGAAAATAACGCATACAGATCCTTCTAAAGTTCGTAGTGGAACGCGCCTAATTGCTTCCGTATGGCGTGCCAAGAAATCTGTTTCATTCGGCTCTCGTATATTTTCGTTTTCATATTCAGTCGTTTCTGAATGGACTAACCACAGGCGGCTGTACCTCGTGCATTGAAGAAAAGAGGCGGGGGATTTGACGTTTGTGTGGGGATTGCTGTAGGGCGAAGTTTTTTTGGACGCTCGCGGAAAAGGGAAAGGCATAAGCTATGAAAGCGCTGCTCCAAGGCTTCGCTGCTTAGCGTAATTTAAGATCCGGGATTGGATTCTCTCAGTTCTCTTACGCGATATTGATTTTGCCTTTGCTCACTTCCCAAGGCAACTGAGCACATCTAGCACACTTTCTAAGCCTCATTCACACTTGCTTCCTTTGCTTCTCCCTTCGTGGTTAGCTTCTATTCCTGCTGACTAACCCACTTTTCTCTCGGCAGCCCTTATGGTGATAGCGTGTGCGAGCCCGTTTGCAGAACTGGTGCAGATCTGGTGTAGGAGTCAGTGTCGGCGTGTTCCCCGAAGCAGGCGACCACACAAGACCTCCGGCATATCACACGTTTGTCAGTGAAGAAAACCCAACTTCTCAATGTAAAATCAGTCAGAAACATTGTAAACTACGGCTTAGCTCACGCCTACACGCATGACACCCCAGATCGGTCGTGGTACCCCAATCGAGAGTATATTCATGCACTCTGGCTGTGGTACGCTGGTCGGTAGTATTCCTAACGCACACTCATCTCAAGAGCGCAACTGCTTCATTGAATTGATCGTTGTTTGCATCAGTGCTATTTTGTATTTGTGTGCATGCAGGGGTTATCGCCTTCTTCTTTCATTCTCTGTGGTATTTTTGTAGTTGTGATGTAATATTAAAATACGCAGTTATAAAATTCTGGAAATTTAGAATTCTTAAACAAGCGCTGTTCGTCATGCTGTTCTCTCTTTCGAATGGGTGTCTTTCTATACCCAATTCCTGTAAGATGTTACTGTAAACGTTTTTGTATTTGACTTAAATACTAGAACTGGCTTGCAGAAAAGTTGGCAAGAACGCCTTTTCAGGCGCATGCTCTGGACGAGAACCATAAGCTGAGGATTCTATCGCTGTTCTATGAACCGTACGCACATTGTTTATGCTTGCATACTCATGAAGCCTCGAACGCATGCTTTTATGTGGTCGTAACAGTCTCGCTTCCAGTAGAGAACGAAGAGCACATGTTGCGATTTCAGCAGCAGCAGCTGATCCTTCATGCCAACAAGCCTCCTCAGCGAGACGCGGTACGGGCTTTTACTTTTTACCTGTCATAGCTGAGCCTAATAAATGACTGTTCCTGACGCCAAGGATTTCCCGCGGACCAAAGCCCTTCGAATACCCATTTCCACGAGCAGTGTATAAGATCTTGCCACGAAAGAAGGCCGTCGAGCACACGGACGACTGACTGTCTGTCTCTATGTGCATAAATGCTTCAGAAAAGGGGCCAGGAAAAAAAATACAGGCCGGTAATTTCAGCAAACGGAAGGACAAAAATAAAGGCGCTGCAGTAATCCTTCACCTCACGTCCGACGACGTAAGAAAATTATGTCCTGCAAGAAAACACAAGTGTGGAGAGTCCTGGCATGAGTGAATGAATAAATTGAAACGCGATGTCCGTGTGAGTGAACGCGCCATCTACCACGTCAAGTGTAGTGCGATGAAACGGAGATCCGGAGTAAAAGCCGGGAACATGCGCTGAACTGACAACGAATGCGCCTTGAAACGGGAACGCTTACGCTGAATTCCAATGTAACCGAGCGCGTGGTTTGCCCAAGTGAAACATGAAAAGAATCAAGAAAAGGGGAAGAAAACGACAAAGACAAGCCAGTGGCGTACGTCAGAATGTCGCTAGAACATAAAAGCCAAGTCTGAACTCAGGACAAGGTTCATTCACCTCATCTCTGGGAAATGTCTGCTGGCAAAAGCATTTCGTATTTTGTACTACTGGTGCGTTACAAATTATCTCTTTCCTAGTGGAAGGCACTCGTGCAGCGTACAATCCCGCGTCATTTTGAAGTGAAAAAAAAAAAAGAAACATGTCGATGCTGCGGTAAAACCACGGCCTACGAGCGGAATATAATCCGCAAGGGCATGCTTACTTTTCTAGCGCAAGCATATTTTCTACGAGTTCACGTGTGTGGGAGGTCGCATAGCAACAAGTTTCTTTAGAGGAGGCGTTGGCTTATAGTAAGCAGAAATATGTGCGTGCGTTCTAGTTTCTTCAACGACATTTCTGCGAATGTAACGCGTGCAGATAAGAATCAGTATTAGCATCGTTTTCGTGCGTCACGTACACAGCAACAATTTGCTTCCAAAAGCAATAGCGCGCATGTTTCATTCTATTGAATGCGTTAGGGCGACCCTTTGAATTAGTGCGCTACATGTCATAACATTCGTGAGTAGTTAGCGCTCTGCATTTTTATTCTTGCAGCAGTTTGCGCTCCTCCGACGCTACGTTCTGTCCTGACGTTTTCAGGACGTGTCCAGAAAAGAATAAATTGTATCCTTTATTTGCAGAAATGACATAGACCTCCAAGGATGTATTCAACCTATGTTTGTAGCATGCTGACGCCATCTTTTTTTTTTCTTTTTTTCAGTGGGGTGGGCGGGGGGTTGTAAGGGGATTACTTGGTACGTCGACGGCACTCAAGTTGTGTCTTCTGTGAAGTGTGATGGCTTAGACATGTAACGACTGCTAGTGTGCACTTAAATTCGTATTTTGCAGTCCAGTGTTGCGCATTCGACTACTCCCTTTTTCCCGTACACTTCGCGTAGCGGTCCTCCTGCGTGCCATTTTGGGTGGCGCTCTCAACCGCCTCAACGTTATCGTAGACCGATACAAACAGCCAAACTGTGTCCTGTTTAACGTTCAGCTTGCATCCATGCTTTCATTTTCGATAAACCTCACAGTGGGCAGCCATATCTCACCTTACTCGTAGGGGTGCACGTATCCGCGGCCTTTCTCCTTCCCAAATATCTGATATACATCTCAGTACGATCGACCTTGCTTAAGCGACTGTTTGGTTTTCTAATATTCTCAATGAGGGCGCCATTAAGTGTCTGACGCTTCGGCCATGTTGCCCATGGGTAATCCGTCCTGAATGCGAACCTCTTAAGTCGTCCTCAGCGATCTATGTAACGTACATTCGTCACATGTCTGTCTGTCTGGCTTGTTTCGGTACTGTCCTCTGCCGAGTCCTACAATTCAGCCTTGCCTCTTTACGTCTTGTACTCTTTGTCTTCTGATCTTCGTAATGAGCACCCCGAAAATTTAACCACACATAAATTGTCCGGTGAACAAAATGTTCTGTAGACAATTTATCGTGGGGGAATAGTATGAAAATAACGCATGGTGCCAGAGGTGGGAATTGCTTTGTCATATCCATATCGTTCAATCAAGGTAGCGGTAAGTTAGCCGAAAGAACGCGAAGAAAAAAAAACATTTTTTTATATTTTTTTTTGCCAGCGCGCGTTCGCTAGCCATTGTGGCACCAGTGAGGTTCCAGTTATCCAGTGGACGAAAAACAAGGTTTTATGAGCATGACGTTAAAAGCGGTAGCAATGGACTCGAGTTCCTTCAGAAGCCGTTTGAATGCAATACAGTGATATGTGTGAACGTTACCCTAAAAATCTAAGTACTACCGTTCTAGCACACTGAGATACTTGAAAACAAAATTCTTTTCCTAGGGTAACTTAGTTTTGAAAATAAAGGAGTGGGGTTGTCCACTCCAAATACACGATATTGATTTGCAGGTAGGCCGCAGTGGTGCACTGCGGCTTAAGATTACCATCTGAGGTTCCTTATCGTGCACCTAGCTCTAAAACGCGTGTTCAGATCTCACCACCACCACAATACGGCTGCCATGGCTAGTTATGAGGCCTCCGCCGTAGTTACATACCTAAACTACCATGGTGGGTCTTCACACCTAGCAACTTTGTTTTACTCAGCGTGTCTAGGCTCTGCTGTTAATTTTTCAGGCCTTTATGAGAGGTATCTCGGAAGACCTGATGAATCTTAGCTCTAAGCGCGTGCTCAGCCGACGGGCGTATCGTATTTTTTTTTCTCCTCCCCGGACTCGGTTGAGCTCTGCCGTCCATCCACGTAAGTTACTTTTTTACTTAGAATGGTTACAGCTGAGTTTAGGCGAGCGGACAAAGTAACAAAAGGAACACGAGGATACTGCTGCTTTATTCATTAAACAGGCGCCAGCAATATGTTTAGGGCAAAATGGTGCCGCATCGCAGCTTTTTCATTGCAGATTTAGTGAGTTCATTGAAGTGGAATGCTGTAACTTAGTTGCTTAAAGGGGTATTAACGAGAAACATTATATTTGCTTGGATTCCTTTAATACACCTGCAGAAGACTATCACCGCTTTATGTGTTCCAGTGGACAAACTTGTCTCTACAGAAAGTGCCAACAAAAGTCCTCGTTGCAGCCGCTGAATTTAAACTTTTGGCCCCTAAACCGTGGACTGGACGTCGTCATATTGGCGGCAGCATTCAGTGATTCAGCTGGCATTCGGGAGGGAGCGCCAGTCACTGAGTTTTACTGGGTCTGTCTTTCTATTCGTCTGTCTGTCACTCGATTCAGCCACCGGGCCACAGTTTAAGCACATGTCTAACGCCCAGCCATCTTTAACTGGCAGCGGCGTTTATAGTTGTGAACATTTATAATTGCGGCGTTTATAGTTGTGAAAGCAAATATTACGCATGTCTTAGGCGCAACAGCAATGCGTAAGTATTAGGTGGTGTGTTCCTTCACCAGAAAATGCATAGATACGTAATTCTAAAGACCTTAGTGTTTCTTAGGCTGCGCTATAAATGCGACGCTATGCACGAAAAAGGCCTTTGCCGACGATTTGGTGCTGCCACCTGGCAGTTGCCCAGGGATTCTGCACAAGCTCATGTTTGCCGACGGCGCTGCCAGATGATGTCCATATCTCACGCAGCGCCTCCTCTGTTTTATATATGCCAGCCAGATGCGGCGATTCACCATAGAGGAGGCGCTGTCTGAGGCAAGGCAAAACATGATTGGCCGCTTGATGAAATAATGCGGTAAAATGAAACCTGTTGAAACAAACCTTCATTGCATTTATCATGCCAGGACGGAAATGGTACGACAGCAGCAACACCGTTGGTCGTGGATGAGACCAGGACACATGTAATACGGCTGGCAGAAGACTATCGTCTTTCGACGACATTTGCAGCGAAGCACGCAGATACGCGGCCAATTTTTCAAAACAAAATATCCCCCTTGGGTGATACATTTAAGACCACACTCAAGAATAGCCGGTTGATGTAAATTAATTAGGAAGTAATGCACAAAATCAGCCTAGGGACTGCATAAGATCGGTTGGCGCTCAATCCATTCACCGAAAAAGTGTTGCCAAGGGAGGGAGGAGAGCCTCCAGCAATGAAGAAATAAGAAGCGTGGCTGTTCCTCCACCGCTTCTAATTGGATGACGCGTAGGTATTTAGGACTACCACTAAGTTCTTCCATATCCTGCGATATGACAAGGCACACAAATGAATTAGCAGGTCAAAGAGGCCCCACTCAATGCCATTTGTCAGATATACCCTGTAACATCTGCTGCGGCAGGCCGGTAAAGACGCGCAGGAATAGAAAGAAAACGCGAGACAGACAGGTCTGAACGCGTAGGAAGTTCTGGACTTTCCCGCTAGCTTTGCCTTTCACGGTTAGCGTGCCGCCGCAATTACTGGCCTACTGAGTGCACGTGTCCTCTTTAGCACATCGTTATCGCCAATGCGGGCGGAGTAGAGCCTGTTACGATTGCCATAATTTTCACTGCGTGGTGACGGGAGCTGGCGAAAGCAGAGGCGAATAAGATAAAACAATAAATTAAAGCTCTTAATTAGTGAACCTTATATGATAAGCAATATTTGTTAACACTGGCTGTCCATATCAGTGCACAATATTAATTTAAGATTTTGATTGGTTCTCTCTTTTTTCTGAGCAAGAATCTTAAATTACCACTTCCACTTTACAGAACGCCACCCTCCTTGAAAGGTGGTGCGAGGCGCAACAATACCTCTGGTCAGGCCTAGCCCTGCGCTTTATGTCACGGGACGACGGATATGGGGGACGACATAGGTGAATAGCCGGTAAGCCCTTTTATAAAGAGCGAGACAAGAAAATACCACAAAGATGTAGGTAGATGAAGTCCTTAAGGCGGCACGTTCTCGAGAGCGTGGGGAATGAAACGGCTCACAAATTCCGTCGTGATAGGATACTTGACGAGAGACAAGGTGCCGGCTGAGGCATCGCGGTGACTTGTTGTCACTGGAGGCGAGCCACGTCACGGTCTACGGCCTTAGAGACTGCAGATGTCGGTCCAAGGTTGCGTTGCCGTGGCCAGAAGCACTTGTGGCCCTCCTCGCACGGGAGGCGGCCCCGCAACAAGGCTTACACACTTACATTCAGGCCTCGCCCCGGACGTTGCCTAAAGCTGCTCTAGGAGCCGAACATGAGAAGGCGGCAGGCATTCCTGCTCCACACGGCGCCCTTGGGACGCCCTTCCACGTCCGCACCATCACGCAGTCGTCGAAGAGCCGCCGCAGTATCTCCAAGAAAAACACGCTAGCCCTGCTTGTTCTTCCGAATCTCTAATAGTTGCGCGCACTGAGCGAGTCTCGTCTTGTTTTCTTTCTTTGCTCTTTCTTGCCGCTGCTTGCTAAACGGCCAGTACTTGGCTTCCCCGTGTACTTAGTTTTTTTTTTTTTTCTTCTACCCGTTTGTCCGAAGTCCTCAAGGTCCTCAAGAACTCTATAAAGAGATCACCAAGGCACACTTCACTACAACGACTAGATCCGTTTACACATTCGATAGTTTCGTTCACAAATTCATTATCTTCACAGTCTACTTCGCTACGTTCGTTTCGGACCAAAGGCTGCAAAAAGTCCTTGCACTTCGATAGTAGCAGAATTTTGCACTTCTACTGCTGCCATTCATCACAGGAGTCACTTGGCACTCACATGGCTTCAGCAAAATCTCCAAGTAATAATTTGAGCTCGTTATCTCTCTCGTCCTTCAATGCGCGTGCTTCTGACTAGCAGTAAGACGCTTAAAAAATGTAAGAAAGAAAGCGGACGTCGCTATTACCAAGATGCGACTGAAGCTGTGCAAGACAACATTATTTATACGAGAGATGACACCGGCTTCTCAAAACGGTATCTACTTTTTGCTTAATGGTACAGCATATTCAGTTCGCAGGTTAACGAAAACCAAACCTTACTTCCCCCCTTGATCTTCTCTTTCATACGTAACCGTCACTTATTTTCCCGCTCTCGGCATTTGTTATGCATGTCAAGCCTTGTTCCAGATGATCGTTCTCGTTTTCAAACGGCTGAAACTAGCAGGTCAGGCGAAATTCCTGCTTTTTCTTCGGCGCCTTGGCTGGAGAAGATGAACGATAAGTGTCCCGGCGTACACGTGCGCTTACTTTGCCATTAATCACGAGAGGTCGTTGGGCCTAGCCCTCTGTAGCTTGTTTCTTGATCTTTTCATCGACTCTTAGTCAATGCCGAACTGCTTCCCAAATTAGGTTGGACGCATCCGTTTTCCACGTGTGATGGGAGCTCCTGCTCAATTTTTTGTCTTCATGTTTATAAAAGTTCTCACGTATTCTGAGCTCCTTATAAAGTCTGTTCTGCCGTTTTAACACTCCGTTTCTTGGTATTACTAACCTGAACCACGCCTATATGAAGAAAGCAGAAGTAACTGTCACTTTTCTGAGTCTGACATTCACTGTCTCGCTGAACTTTACTCGGAAAGGAAGTAGAGGTCATTTGGTTCTACGGACGGTTGCTTATGTGAGCCGGTGTCATTGATTACACATCACTTGTTGCTTTTCGTGGTTCAGAAGTTTTCTAGGCGAAATGGACGGGCTAAAGGAGGGAAAAGGCAGAGTGTGGGTCTGAGGTAATTCGGTGGAGTCTGCCATTCCAATCAGTAGTTCGCCAGGGAAGGGATCAGGAGCGTGCAGACTATAAAAAAACGAAACCTCAAGCTCTCCTTCCAATGTAACGGGGTACCCCGAGGCGTAACGACCTCTTTAGAGATGCGAGTGCTTCATCTCGCTTCTACACTTTGTGAGGTGCAGAAGTCTGAAAGATAAATAGTTGTTGGGAAATTTGTAAACGTTGCTCACACTTTGTTACACGATACTGTGGCAAATCTTGTTACTGACGTTTGGTTTCTTGTTACTTTTCTTTTTAGTTTCACTACTTTGATTAGTGGCCCCGCCACGGTGGTCTAGTGGCTAAGGTACTCGGCTGCTGATCCGAGGGTCGCGGGATCGAATCCCGGCCGCGGCGGCTGCATTTCGATGGAGGCGAAATGTTGAGGCCCGTGTGCTGTGCGATGTCAGTGCACGTTAAAGAAACCCAGGTGGTCGAAATTTCCGGAGCCCTCCACTACGGCGTCTCTCATAATCAGAACTGGTTTTGGGACGTAAAACCCCACAAAACAACATACTTTGATTAGTGCTGTGCTGTCTGTTAGGGAAAAATTATTTGTTTCTCGTACGAGTACAAAGCAATCTTACGACATTATTTCTCTGTAATTTTCCGCTGTGTAGTCGCGCTTTTGCATTGGGACAAGACTGCTCAAGTGGCGAGTGAAATTTTATCGCCATAGTTTATTATTTCAAGGAAGAGTTTCTTTCACAATACTGTACACACAATTTGACAATACAACAGCACCGGCTGCTGGCAACAAAAGAAATCAGTCCGCTTTTAGCTCAAACAGCCTGTTCTCTCAGCTGGCGCCGCAGAGCACAGGCCACGCCCTCGCGTGTCCCCATTCATTACAGTAACTTCGACTTAGAGTAACCTCAAATTCATACCGCTTTCGGTTTCTCGATTTCACTCTTTTAGGAATGAAGCTTTTCATTTGGTTCTGGCTACATCGAACAACACGAAGCTTTAAAACGGATGAACGCGTTTGGAGGAGGCGGCACTTTTCGACTGCGTAGGAAACTGCAGTACGCTTCAAGGCGCGTATACTTATAGGGAACACCTAATGAGCTATTTTGCTTTTACGTCCGGAAACGGCGTTTTGATGCACCTCGAAGGAGAGATCTCCGGGAATTTTGACCATCTAGGGTTCTTTAGCATGCACTGACAACGTACAGTCGAGTGCATAATTTAAGAGACCACGGGAGCGCGTGCAGAAGCGCGCCGACGCGCCTTCTGGCGGCCGGTCGGCAGAGTGCGACAGCGCATACAGCGCACGCTCGTCCCATTCCTACCGCAAGCCTGCTCGTTCGCTCGCTTCAATGGCGCGCTTGTCAAAACGTGGCAGAAGGCGCAAGGTATCGCTTCTGCAGACGCTGCGAAAATCGTTGAAAACTGAAAAGTCCGAACGCTGATGTGATGAGAGTCCGTCATTTGTACGCCCAGGTTTCTGCGCGTTATGCTTTGTCCGCCTTACCCTTGAAATGATGGAAGTGCGACGAAGCTTGGAGGCATACAGGAGGAGCGGGAAGCACTTAGCGCATGCCCTGAGAGCATGGGCGCCCTTTATAATTTCAATCATCTGACGGTCGTACGGACGTACTGTTACAAGGCTGCGATATGTGTGAGTACTCAACTGCTGCTATGACGCTTAACAGTTTCTTAATGTTCCTTCGGCAAGGGAGGAGTGGAGTCAAAACCCATATTTGCGTTTCTGAATCCCATAGCTAACAGTTTACCAAAGGAAGTCGTGCACAGCTGCCGAAGACATGGCACCTGCTCTGTGAAGAAAAATGGGAGGGGGAATAGAACTTCTGCAACTCGGTGTCATAGGATTTAGCTTCTGGACTCGTAAAACATCAGTCTCCACCCAAGCGCCACACAGGACACGCTCAAATATAGGCATGATTTGTATGAGCTATAAGTCCGCAAATGGCATTGAGAACGTCCCGCTTACTCGCTTACAAATAGTAATACTAAGTGGCTGTCAAGTGTTCATACATTTTTTTTCCGGTTAGAATGGGCACCGCTTTTCAAGTATTAAGAATGCGGTACCATAAACCTTGTTCTTTACCATTTCATTAATTCGCAGATGTAACCTCTCCGGGTGAAGTATTGCGGCTCCTTTTTTTTTTTCCTCCCCGGACTCGGTTGAGCTCTGCCGTCCATCCACGTAAGTTACTTTTTACTTCGAATGGTTACAGCTGAATTTAGGCGAGCGGACAAAGCAAGAAAAAGAACACGAGGATAGTGCTGCTTTATTCATTAAACAGGTGCCAGCAATATGTTTAGGGCAAAATGGTGCCGCATAGCAGCTTTTTCATTGCAGATTTAGTGAGTTCATTGAAGTGGAGTGCTATAGCTTAGTTGCTTAAAGGGGTATTAACGAGAAACATTATATTTGCTTGGATTTGTTTAATACATGTGCAGAACATTATCACCGCTTTATGTGTTCCAGTGGACAAACTTGTCTCTGTGGAAACTGCCAACGAAAGTCCTCGTTGCAGCCGCTGAATTTAAACTTTTGGCCCCTAAACTGTGGACTGGACGTCATCATATTAGCGGCAGCATTCAGTGATTCAACTGGCATTCGGGAGGGAGCGCCACAGTCACTGAGTTTTACCGGGTCTGTCTTTCTATTCGTCTGTCTGTCACTCGATTCAGCCACCGGGCCACAGTTTAAGCGCCAACGCCCAGCCATCTTGAACTGGCAGCGGCGTTTATACTTGTGAACATTGTCGATCAAAAAGCAAATATTACGCATATCTTAGGCGCAACAGCAATGCGTAAGTATTAGGTGGTGTGTTCCTTTACCAGAAAATACATAGATACGTAATTCTAAAGACCTTAGTGTTTTTTAGGCTGCGCTATAAATGCGACGCTATGCACGAAAAGGCCTTTGCCGACGATTTTGTGCGGCCACCTGGCAGTTGCCCAGGGATTCTGCATAAGCTCGTGTTTCCCGACGGCGCTGCCAGATGATGTCCATATCTCACGCAGCGTAGTGCGGCCGGAGGAAGACTATCATCTTTCGACGACATTTGCAGCGAAGCACGCAGATACGCGGCCAATTTTTTAAAACAGAATATCCCCCTTAGGTGAGACATTTAAGACCACACTCAAGAATAGGCGGTTGATGTAAATTAATTAGGTAGTAACGCACAAAATCAGCCTAGGGACTGCATAAGATCGGTTGGCGATCAATCCATTCACAGAAAAGTGTTGCCAAGGGAGGGAGGAGAGCCTCCAGCAATGAAGAAATAAAAAGCGTGGCTGTTCCTCCACCGCTTCTAATTGGATGACGCGTAGGTATTTAGGATTACCACTAAGTTCTTTCATAGCCTGCCATATGACAAGGCACACAAATGAATTAGCAGGTCAAAGAGGCCCCACTCAATGTAATTTGTCAGATATACCCTGTAACGACATCTGCTGCGGCAGGCGGTGAAGACGCGCAGAAAATAGAAACAAAACGCGAGACAGAGAGGTCTGAACGCGTAGGAAGTTCCGGACTTTCCTGCTGGCTTTGCCTTTCGCGGTTAGCGTGCCGCCGTAATTACTGGCCTACTGAGTGCACGTGTCCTCTTTAGCATATCGTAATCGCCAATGCGGGCGGAGTAGAGCCTGTTACGATTGCCATAATTTTCACTGCGTGGTGACGGGAGCTGGCGAAAGCGGAGGCGAATAAGATAACACAATAAATTAAAGCTCGTAATTAGTGAGCCTTATATGATAAACAATATTTGTTAACATTGGCTGTCCATATCAGAGCACAATATTAATTTAAGAGTTTGATTGGTTCTCTCTTTTTTCTAAGCAAGAATCTTAAATTACCACTTCCACTTTACAGAACGCCCCCCTCCTTGAAAGGTGGTGCGAGGCGCAACAATACCTCTGGTCAGGCCTAGCCCTGCGCTTTATGTCACGGGACGACGGATATGGGGGACGACATAGGTGAATAGGCGGTAAGCCCTTTTATAAAGAGCGAGACAAGAAAATACCACAAAGATGTAGGTACATGAAGTCCTTAAGGCGGGACGTTCTCGAGACCGTGTGGAAAGAATCGGCTCACAAATTCCGTGGTGATAGGATACTTGACGAGAGACAAGGTGCCGGCTGAGGCATCGCGGTGACTTGTTGTCGCTGGAGGCGAGCCACCTCACGGTCTACGGCCTTAGAGGCTGCAGATGTCGGTCCAAGGTTGCGTTGCCGTGGCCAGAAGCACTTGTGGCCCTCCTCGCACGGGAGGCGGCCCCGCAACAAGGCTTACATTCAGGCCTCGCCCTGGACGTTGCCTAAAGCTGCTCTAGGAGCCGAACATGAGAAGGCGGCAGGCACTGCTGCTCCACACGGCGCCCTTGGGACGCCCTTCCACGTCCGCACCATCACGCAGCCGTGGAAGAGCCGCCGCAGTATCTCCAAGAAAACACGCTAGCCCTGCTTGTTCTTCCGAATCTCTAACAGTTGCGCGCACTGAGCGAGTCTCGTCTTGTTTTCTTTCTTTGCTCTTTCTTGCCGCTGCTTGCTAAACGGCCAGTACTTGGCTTCCCGTGTACTTAGTTTTTTTTTTTTCTTCTACCCGTTTGTCCGAAGTCCTCAAGGTCCTCAAGAACTCTATAAAGAGATCACCAAGGCACACTTCACTACAACGATCTAGAATCTGTTTACACATTCGATAGGTTTCGTTCACAAATTCGTTATCTTCACAGTCTACTTCGCTACGTTTCGTTTCGGACCAAAGGCTGCAAAAAGTCCTTGCACTTCGATAGTAGCAGAAATTTTGCGCTTTCTACTGCTGCCATTCATCACAGGAGTCACTTGGCACTCACATGGCTTTAGCAAAATCTCCAAGTAATAATTTGAGCTCGTTATCTCTCTCGTCCTTCAATGCGCGTGCTTCTGACTAGCAATAAGACGCTTAAAAAATGTAAGAAAGAAAGCGGACGTCGCTATTACCAACATGCGACTGAAGCTGTGCAAGACAGAATTATTTATACGAGAGATGACACCGGCTTCTCAAAACGGTATCTATTTTTTGCTTAATGGTACAGTATATTCAGTTCGCAGGTTAACGAAAACCAAACCTTACTTCCCCCCTTGATCTTCTCTTTCATACGTAACCGTCACTAATTTTCGCGCTCTCGACATTTGTTATGCCTGTCAAGCCTTGTTCCAGATGATCGTTCTCGTTTTCAAACGGCTGAAACTGGCAGGTCGAGCGAAATTCCTGCTTTTTCTTCGGCGCCTTGGCTGGAGAAGATGAACGATAAGTGTCCCGGCGTACACGTGCGCTTACTTTGCCATTAATCACGAGGAGCCGTTGGGCCTAGCCCTCTGTAGCTTGTTTCTTGATCTTTTCATCGACTCTTAGTCAATGCCGAACTGCTTCCCAAATTAGGTTGGACGCATCCGTTTTCCACGTGTGATGGGAGCTCCTGCTCAATTTTTTGTCTTCATGTTTACACAAGTTCTCACGTATTCTGAGCTCCTTATAAGTCTGTTCTGCCGTTTTAACACTCCGTTTCTTGGTATTACTAACCTGAACCACGCTTATCTGAAGAAAGCAGAAGTAACTGTCACTTCTCTGAGTCTGACTTCAATGTCCCGCTAAACTTTACTCGGAAGGGAAGTAGAGGTCATTTTGATTCTACGGACGGTTGCTTATGTGAGCCGGTGTCACTGATTACACATCACTTGTTGCTTTTCGTGGTTCGGAAGTTTTCTAGGCGAAATGGACGGGCTAAAGGAGGAAAAGGCAGAGTGTGGGTCTGAGGTAATTCGGTGGAGTCTGCCATTCCAATCAGTAGTTGGTCAGGGAAGGGATCAGGAGCGTGCAGACTATAAAAAACCGAAACCTCAACCTCTCCTTCCAATGTAACGGGGTACCCCAAGGCGTAACGACCTCTTCAGAGATGCGAGTGCTTCATCTCGCTTTTACACTTTGTGAGGTGCAGAAGTCTGAAAGACAAAATAGCTGTTGGGAAATTTGTAACCGTTGCTAACACTTTGTTAGGCGACGCTGTGGCAATTCTTGTTACTGACGTTTGGTTTCTTGTTGCTTTTTTTCAGTTTCACTACTTTGGCTAGTGCTGTGCTCTTTCCGTTAGGGAAAAATTATTTGTTCCTCGTACTAGTACACAGTAATCTTACGAAATTATTTCTCTGTAATTTTTTGCCGTGTAGTCGCGCTTTTGAGTTGGGACAAGACTCTGTTCAAGTGGCGAGTGAAGTCTTATCGCCATAGTTTGTTATTTCAAGGAAGTCTCTCTTTCACAATGCTGTACTCACAGTTTCACAATACAACAGTACGGCTGTTGGCAACAGAAGAAATCAGTCCGCTTTTAGCTCAAACAGCCTGTTCTCTCAGCTGGCGCCGCAGAGCACAGGCCACGCTCTCGCGTGTCCCCATTCATTACAGTAACTTCGAGTTACAGTAACTTCAAATTCATACCGCTTTCGGTTTCTGCATTTCACGCTTTTAGGAATGAAGCTTTTCATTTGGTTCTGCCTACATCGAACAACACGAAGCTTTAAAACGGATGAACGTGTTTGGAGGAGGCGGAACTTCACGACTGCGTAGGAAACTGCGGTGCGCTTAAAGGCGCGTATACTTATAGGGAACACCTAATGAGCTATTTTGCTTTTACCGAAACTGCGTTTTGATGCACCTCGAAGGAGAGATCTCCGGGAATTTTGACCATCTAGGGTTCTTTAGCATGCACTGACAACGTACAGTACGCGGCCTACAAGGACAAGAATTATACCTGTCTGTGTCTTAGTTCTATTGTTTTCTAGCGTCTTGTAACAGCCAACTCATTTTTCGCAAATTTCTCTGTACGGTGTGATACGTGGAAGGTAAGTGTTGCCCTTAATATAGTAGTTCTGATGCCAGTCATCACCGACTGATCCCGTAATGCTTCCCTTTTTGTCTCAAAAGCGTTGCTGATATTGGGTGTAAAGATCAACACATGTTACGGGACATGTAGAAGGGCTTCATCAGAGGTAAGCGAACAGCGAACGGCGGTGGCACTGCGCGCAGTTCTTTTCTTCGCTGCTCTTCTACTGTCGCTGCTGATGTCACTCTGCTTTTTATACGCCGTAACAGTATAATACACAAGAACAGACTCTTAAGCAAATTAGCAAGTGCTCTTCCCTTCGCCGCGCCTTCGTCCAAGTAATGGCGGTGACTGTCCTGTTGAAATGCACGGTGTGCTGTAGCTGGAAAGGCTGGGACTTGTATTCTGTGCAAGTCTATATCACGAGTGCTGAATGTAACTTTTTGCTGTCAAAGGCACGCAATACGCACTTGCACACGCTATTTGCCGAAGCGACTATGACGGCATTAGTTGGGCAAACTGCACGGCGTGAAAGCTAGGTTCGGAATTGTCTAAAGGCTCTGTTCACGTTATAATGCGCGTACACAACACACACACACACACACACACACACACACGCACACACACGCACGCGCACGCACGCACACGCACGCGCGCACGCACACGCACACACACACACACACACACACACACACACACAACACACACACACACACACACACCACACACACACACACACACACCGGACCAAATGAGAAACGGTGAAGACAGGCGCTTTTCATTTGTCCTGTCTTTTGTTCGTCTTTTGCAACTATTTCGAACAGTTGCATCTAAGTCATACCTAACCTAAACGTATAAAAGGACGAATCGTGTAACTTTATAACTGATTTCGGCATCTAAATATATTGAACTTCAATTACATCCATGGATAGTCCATGAGATATTAAAATACGTTTGCCTGGTCGAGAATTCCTGCAAAGAAGTCTTATAAAAGGTGTGACAGTGTGAGAGAAAATGGGCAGAATATAAATGTGCACCGATGTCTTGCAGGTGTGGCGTTCACATTTCGCCACTTCACCTTTCGTATCTGTAAATTCAGATGATTTTTTTTCTTACCTGTCAAGCCAATTACTTCAATGTGTGATCTTGAATTGTTAGCGAAAGAAAAATACCCTGCACTGACGCAAATGCATAGATTTGACAGTTTTACACCTTACTGCGTTGTCATACTGACCTTAAACGTCGTGCGCATCTGTCCTTCAACTAACGCATTTAAATTTTTTTCCTCGCCTTGTATATTGCAACCTGCTTTACGGCTCTTCAGTTAAATATTTTCACATGCTTCTAACT